>CP025654.1:9639787-9723508 GCA_003576665.1 Ipomoea trifida
ATTTTTATAATTATATTACTTTTTAATCATATGGAAATTAACATTAAATTTTATGAACGAAAAGGAAATAAATATTACACGAGAATCTGTTATTAATATTTTCTTACTAATTGGCAAGGAATCAGGCATATTAATATGTTTTTAAAAATTTTACATACATAATAATAATTCTTAAACCAAATTTCAAATGCTTTCATGAATGTAAAATAATAAATAAGTGTATCGGTGTCTTCATAAATAAATAATTATAGTTTATAAAATGAATAAATGATTTAAAATCAAATCAATATACAAGCAATAACATAATTATTGTTATCATAATATATAATAAATTAATTATTAATAAAAATTATAAAACAAAACTTACAAATAGATACATAGCTTAAAATCTTTTTTGACTAGGGGCAAAAATTATAATACTTCAAAACGCGATACAAATATTAATAACAAAATATGAAATATAATTAATTGGATAAAATAGTCCTACTATAAAACATATTAGAAAGCACACATTTTCTATATTTAGATGATTTCTATAAATACTTTTTTTCTTTTAGCTAGATCAATTCTAAGTTTTTCTATAATAATTTGAATATGACGACACATAATAAAAACTATTATATTATATTGACTAGATAATTCATACAAAAGTAAAGTATCTTTAATTTTTTTTTTCATAATTGAATCATAAAATATATGTATCATATAAATTAATTAGTCAAGTTCAATAATTTTCACATCCAATTCATAACTCATTATAAAAGTTCACAAAGTAGCATAGGTTATGAATATAATTAAATTATCAATTATAAATAGATTTTAAAATTATAAATAAACCTCATAAATTAGGATTTTATTTTTGATATGTCATTTAAAAGATTTGACTTTTGACTTCTAACATAACAATGATATTGCTTACCAACTAAGTTACTTTGTCTTCGCTTAAATTATGTCTATTATTTACTCTCTCTTTTTTATAACTTATAAGGTGATCCCAATTTTGACTCACAGTTCTTCAATCAAAGAAAAAACAAAACAAAATTGGTAGGGGCGTGGGACTCAACTGAGACCCATTTTATTGGGAAAATATTAGTCGAAGCGGGGTGTTCATTTTTATTGTCAAGGAAAATAGACGCACTTTCTGTGAGCCCCACTTAGTCCGAAGTCGTCCATTTGTCAACCATTTGTGAGTCCTCCAACAATATAAATAGACACACTTTACTCCCTTTAAAAGGCAACTCTTAGCTCACCAAATGCCTTTTAATTTGGCCGATTGGTCTAAGTCTTCTCTCTCATGCATACATATTCAGTTCTATTTTATTTATTACTTTCGTAGCGCCGTTTCAGACCAGTATTTCGAGATCTGTACGCATTTTTTGGTACTAGATCCCCAAGCTAATAATATTACTATTTTCCTACCATCCATTATGTACCTCTATCCCCAATTTATGGTAGACCTAATTCCAACAAAATCATAAAAAATATATAACGATAAAGATAAATAATTAAAAGGTAGCTGGCTGGAAAAGATTTAAATGACCCTTTTTAAATGGAGTCGTCACTGGCTGAATCACTCACTGAGTCACTGGCTGAATCACTGAACAGTAGCAAAAGAGTTTAATTGATAAAATTTGAGACAATTCAAGAATCACATTAACACGAATTGTAAACTAGAAATTACATTGACATTTGAACATGAATCAAAACAGTGATTATCTCTAAAAACAAAACAAAACAATACACATAATCTATACTATATATAAAAGCATTATCCTTCTTCCAAAGTTTCCCGCCCAAAGTTAGGGGCATTTTGGTAAAATCAAATATTTTATTTATTTATTTATTTATTAATTTATTAATTTATTATATAAAATCAGTTAGTGCCTATTATGGTTAAATTTTGGTAATTGAATAATTGGATTGATTACATAGTTAAGTGTGAACACGGTAATAAATTAGCCTTATTCTTGGATCTCCGTTCTTATAACAATAGTCAAATTGGTTCTACGAAATTATAACATATTGCTATATTAATTTTATGGTAATTATAACATATTATAACATATTGCTATATTAATTTTATGGTAATAAATTATAACAGTAGCGTAATTATGTTTTTCTTTTTTTTTTCTCCTACTAATCAGCCAAATTTCCTAAACTACTCCCCCATCTCCACCCCTCTTAAATTCTTACCTTTTTCACCTCTATCTCTCTCTGTTCCTTATTTTCTATATAAGCTATTGCTTATAATCATAATTCGTATTCCCTGTGAATTTTGAGCCGGATTTTACCTTTATTCTTCTCTCTCTATCTCTTAAAATCGATTTCTCCTGGAAAATCAACAACCACGAGTACTGTAAACATGGTGGGGTACCGGATTGGTGACGCGGTGGAGGTTATCACCCAACGTTGATAGCATTACGTTGATAGCATATATTAGGATCAGGGTTCTTAATATATTGTGGTTTAGTCACATCCTTAATTCTTAAATATTTATGATATACATTTAGTTAATTTTATAATTTCATTTCCTTAATTATATTTGCTATTGTGGTTTAGCCCTACCTTTTCAGCTGCAGTGCATTCCAATTCTCACAGAAAAGTTTTGGAGATGACGCGGCAAAAGACGGGAGGAAAGAATGGGATCCCGAGTAATGAAGCCTGTGGATATAGGGTAGATTGTGGTGAGTAGTTTACAACATCCCGAGAAGACGAGTAATTGAAACTAACCATATATTTTTGTTGTATTGCATTATTACTTTATTCTATTATGTTAATTCACTTAATTGTATAATCTTCTAAAAATTTATTTACAACTTATTTTGACGACTTTTCAAGTGTTACAATAATATTATGTTGTCTTTTTTTTTTTAAACAATAATATTATGTTGTCAAAACAATCCAAACATGGTAACGCATGCTTTCAATGTATATATCAAATATATAAATAATAAATTGATAAAGTCCTGCGGTACACGTCGTAATATATAAAATCATTACCATACAATTTAATATTAATTTCTAACCATTTATAATCACTTATAACCACAATTGAAATGGTATTCGAAATGGTATTCAAAATTTAAATGGTATTCAAAATTGAAATACAAATACAATACAATTAGCACAGAATGGTAATAATATTCGAAATTTATTATATTTCAATTTTGAATACCATTTCAATTTTGGTTATATCCATTCCGTGCAAATTCATTTCAATTGAAATAATATTCGAAATTTGTTGTATTTTAATTTTAATTTCTAACCATTTAATATTCGAAATGGTAATATCCTACTAACATGTCAACCTTATTCCATTTTATATTCATATAACAACTTTACAAAAATATCTTCAATTTTCTGAGTTTAAAAAAGAGACACATTAATAGAAGGTATTTTTAAAATGAATAATGACATTCTTTTTCTAATTTTATCTCATAACGTTCATGACAATAAAATCATTTTGAATCATTGATACTATAAATTGATTGAACGCATCATGTGTTTAAGTTTTTTTTTTTAATAGTTTATTAATTTATTAATTAATCAAATACTATTATTTAAAAAATCAATCACATATTACCAAATAAAGAGTTAAAAATTAAGACTCAAAATTTTTTTAAAAAAATAGAAAAAAGAAAAAAAAATAGAATTTAGCATCACTCTTATAATGATCACACACATATATAACGTCGCATATTATTGAATGGCCAATATATATTAAAAAAACCAATATATATTTTCCCTTCTTTCAATACGGATGTACTATTATTTTTATATATAAAATGAGTAATTTATGGAACGGGTAAGTGTTATTTGGGACAAAATTTATTGTATTTTAATTTTAATTTCTAACCATTTATAACCAAAATTCAAATGATAATATCCTACTAACATGGTCAACCTTATTCCATTTTATATTCATATAACAACTTAACAAAAATATCTTCAATTTTCTGAGTTTTAAAAAGAGACACATTAATAGAAGACATTTTAAAAATGAATAATAATATTATTTTTCTATGTCACCCCATCTTCCGTCTAAGGAATTTTAAAAATGAATAATAATATCCTCCTCCCAAATTTTCCCACCCAAACTTAGTGACATTTTAGTAAAATCATTTATTTTATTCATTTATTATTTTATTAATTATTCATATATATATTTATTCATAAAATCAGTCAATTGCTAATAACATGCCAATTTCATTTATATTTATGATAATATGGTAATATGCGAATAAAACTATTGATTTAATTACAAAAGGTAAATTGCATACAAAATAAGAATAATAATTAAAATAATAACACAAGTCAAAAACGGTGGATGCATGCATATTAGGCAAATAAAAAAGGCAAATAAATTGTTTTAATTATAAATTTAAATCAAATATTTATTATATTTTATTTTCTAACCAATTCTCAAATGGTAATAACCTACTAACACGAATTGTTTGCTTACATAATATTATTTTATTAAATTAATTTTTTCATTAAATCGTAACAAATATTAGCATATTAATGTCACTTATACACGGTAATAGCAGTAATGTACGTGCAATAAAAATTGGTAATATTTATATATACACGAAAATTGTCTTAAAAAAAAGTATACACGAAGATCACGTCCATAAAGTCATCATTTATTAGTAGAAAATTAAATCAAGAATATGATATATTATTGGAATTGAAAATTAAATCAAGAATATATTTAAAAGAAAATGAAATATTAGGAAACACGAAATGAATATATTAATATTTCACTGGAAATATAGCATAACTTTCCCTACAAAAGAATTAGTAACCAACAAATGAAATATTAGGAAAAAATTATGAAGGAAAAATGAATGAAAATTAAAAAAAAATGAAATTAAAGAATATATAATTATATGAATTAAATATTAATTAATTAATTATATTAATTATTAATTATATTATTAAATACTACTCCATCAGGAACACGCTCTTTTAGTCGTAGAGTTAATCGAAACTCCTTCCGAAAACAACTAACTTATCACTATTTATTACTAGAAGGTTGATCAATCATCTCAACAACTTTAGATGTCGTGATCAAATTAATTAGTACACGTGTGACATGAACACTGCAGAAGGTCGAACATATTTAATATATAATAATACGGAGTAATAATTTTTGTATATACGAATTGATATTCCGGTTAACGAAAAATAATTAATTTAGTGTAATTGACTAATAATAATTGTCTAATAATTATTATGTTAATTAGGCTAAATATTGGTCGTTCAATTTATTTTTATACCCCGTAATAATTAAAGTTAAATTATTTCTCATTTTTCTATATTTATTTTTGTAATCATATAATTACTTAAGTTATATAAATATCGATCTTTTATAGATAATTGTAAACAAACAAGTCATATATTATTCAATTAATTGAGTGATAGTTTTGCACTAATCTTATAATCAAATAAATGTACATGTTCAATATTAGATTTTTTAAAATAATTTTATCTTTAATTTTATTATCTAAATAAATAATAAAAAAATTTATCCGTGAATCGCACGGGTAATTGGACAATTATTTGCTCTAATTCAAGCAAAGAAAATAATAGAAAACATAATCAATCTAACCAATTTCATCAATTGCGCTATATTCTATTCAATGCTATAATTTATATAATTGTATATCGATCCAAATATTCTTAAAATATTATAACAAATTCATTCCGTGCAACGCACGGGCGAAAATACTAGTTATGGTTTAAAATTATCATTCAAACTTAACTTAAACATTCACCACTAATTATTGTCAAATAATAAGATTATCAAATAATAGTATTCTATAGCAAGTACAGTATTGTAATAAAACATGATATATAAATTATTGTCAAATAAAATATTCATATAATTAAGTACAAAATATTAATATTATAAATAATGTATAATAAATTCCAATCAAACAAATAATAATAGTAATGCTAAAAAAAAAACGTAATTATGAATAATAATTAATTATCAACAAGTGTCATATGGGAAGATAGAAAATTGTTGCTATAGGAAGAAAAATAAATCTAACAAATTTTAGATTATTTATGTTGAGGTTAATTAGGAACTAACAAACATAAGTTATTCCTGAGAACTCAAAAATAACTTAATTAATACAAGTGGGGACACTCATAATAGCTATTCTCCTTGTAATAAGGGAATGACCCTTCCCTAAAAATAAAAATAATTAACAAACAACTTAATAGATTTGTTCTCGAGAATGTCATTCCTTTACATCTATTTTGTGAGCTAAACATACTTTTGTTATGAAAATTATTCTACGAAAAGAATTATTTCCACAAAAAAATGAAAGGAGAAAGGGCTAGGTTAGCTTGAGTCGTGTGATACCACACTATCCTTAAAATCTTATTTTCTACCTCCCAAAGGTGCTAGGAGCGTTGTAGCATATGTTTCCCAAAATAAAATAAGCTACGGTTCTATGTTTGAGTACTCAAACAAAAGAACCCGGCGAACGAGAACACGGTTTTGAACACAAAAAAAAAAAAAAATGAGGAGGAGGAAGAACAAAGTTTCGAGATGAAGAAAGCTCGGATTTTAGTTGCATATAATGACCTGCTCAACCAAGGCTTATAGGAGAATGGAGGCTAAATAGCATTTATCATGACATTAAACCTTATAATAAAATCGGTTTGTGTAACCTTCACAACAGACATCCATTACTTTGAAAATTAATTCTAAAATTAAAAATTAAAATTAATTCATAATTAATTTCGTAACACCAGAATTAATACCCAGAACGGTACTCCAAAGAATGGTCCAAATGGTTCGAAATGTGAGTAGTTCGAAAGGTAACTACTCTGAATGCTATTTTTCGAAAGGTACCCGAAAGGTTACCTGACGAGGTGTCAATCATTCGGTCAAACCCATCTTGACCGAATGTGTCTCCAATCGAGCAATCCAGGTCTCCATTCGAATGGTAGACCTCAAGTTACTACTCCGACACTAGATAAAATGTTGGAAAATATTTTTGTACAGTATCTACGATGTTAAAAATATTTTTAAAAAGTTGGTGTCCGTGTACACGAGTCAAGCCTTTTTTAAACTCATTCTATGATTTGATTTACACCCCTGCGTGTGAGAGAGCCTCTATATATGCTATACAATTTAACATGCTCCTAAATGGCTCTTGCATGTATATATAGTGGTCGGTGCAAATCCCCTTGTTTTTCCAATGTGGGACAATTGGACAAAGGCTACCTTTAAGCCTTTTACCTTCATTTTCCAACTCAAATAGGTCTACTTTGAGAATCAATTCACCCATTATCCATTTTACATGTACAATACATCAATCTCTTTGTCTCACTATAAAGAACTTGAATCCACTCTGACCCGACCCAAATTGAAAGTGAATACCATATATATTTGTACCACAAAATAACTATTTACAATGTCATTTTTACTATTTTTCCAACAGCGTAACTTTAAAATTAAACCTTTCCTTAAAGTAACACTCCGTATTCATTTCTCAAATTAATCATCTTTGTTTGTATATTTGTTTTAACAATTCATTTTATAATTTTAAAAATTTTCCTTTTATGCATTATTATATTTAATGTAATTTCTAAATGTATGAGTTTTATATATTAATTTAAAACTAAATTTTACCAAACAAATTCAAATTGTAAATCATTTGAATATAATTTTTCACTTATATTCACAATTGTTATATTGTGGCATTGCAATAATATTTAGTTCATGCCTTTACATTTTTTTTAGTAATATTTGCTCTATTACAAGGTAGTATCTGTTTTTATCCTGTGACCTTTTCTCAAGGAGATCCACAAAGATGACAACTAAACACAAGGTGCTTGGCAGTCCATGACTTTTAATTTACTTCATTTAGAGTCCATTTGGAAATCCAGAAAATAACTTTCGTCGAAAGTCATTTTCTGAATTTTCTTATGTTTGAGTATTTAAGAAAAATAGAGTAAAAGGAAAATATTCATTGTAGTCAACAGAAAAAGACTCAATTCGGTGAAAAGTGTCTTCCTCTATTTTAGTCGGAATTACATTTTCTAGATTCTTTATTTTACATATTTATCTTCTCTCCCATCTCTTTTCTAATTTTCATATTATTATAATCATCAACACCACCGCAACAACCATCGCCACTAACACTACCACACCACTCCAACCACCACCACCAACACCATATCACCACTACACCACCACCCCAATCACCACACCACACCACCACCACCACCACCATCACCACTAACACCAACAACTTCACCACCACTACACTACCACTAACACCAACACCAACACCACCACCACCACACAACAATGCCATCACCACCACCACCACCGCTACACCGCCACCACACCATCATTGGCCTTCATCACACAACCATTATCACCACCACCACCACCACCATCACCACTACACCACAACCGCCACCACCTCCATCACCATTATCACCACTTATTATTATTATTATTATTATTATTATTATTATTATTATTATTATTATTATTATTATTATTATTATTATAAAACAAATAATATGTTCGTTTTTCAGAAAATGAAACAAACAGGAAAAATGCACTTTCTTAACTTTTAACCAAATAGAAAATGTAAATTTCTAACTTTTAGCCAAACACCAGAAAATTTAAAATATTTTCTAAAAAATGAGTTATTTTCTAGAAAATACTTTCCATATTTTCAAACAAACCCTTAATTTCACTACTATATGGACATTGACACATTTGGTACTATGTTACAAACTACATTATTTTTTTGGTAAATATACAAGGTCTTTCTCTCCGAATTTAAGGGTAAGATTATAAAAATTAAGGGTAAGATTATAAAAATTAGCTTGTTACTACTTACTAAGAAGAGAAAATTAGGTTCATAAACTTATTACACTAGGTTCATCATTAGTGAGAATGTGAAGAATAATTTGATGATAAGTAAATTTTGATCAAGCTAATGATAAATAACTACCCTAAATTTGGGGCTATTATATCCTCTATTTAACACCCTTAAATATGAAAATCTAGAGAGACAAATTTGCTAATTAATTTTTACAGGCTTACCCTTAAATTTAATGCATATTAAACAAATATTTAACCGAATGAGTTCATAATTGCCGTATATTAACATTGAGCATAAAATCTGAATCAAATGCATAAATAGGAAGGAGTTCATAATTTCCGTATATTAAGTACCGTCGTATGTTAAGTAGTTGTATAAGATATTTAATATATGGCAGTTCTAAACAAATGTCATATATAGTATTTATTTACTACGTCAGTCACTATACATCACTTAGTAAATCGATATATATATATATATATATATATATATATATGTGTGTGTGTGTGTGTGTGTGTGTGTGTGTGTGTGTGTGTGTAAAAGAATCAACGTAGTATCTATAATCCGTAGTAGTGTCAATTACATGCATTTGAAATTCGTACTCCCTCATTTTTCTTCCCTAACGATGTGATTGACACTGATAAGCTATTTATTTATGTGGGTCCCAATAAAATGTTTACATCAAAATTTTGGGGGCAGGAGTAAGTGACTCTCCTATGAGATCGCCTTATTGATCCTTATATGTGAGACGGGTCAAGTTAATATGAAAATATAATACTTATACTAGAAAATGTCTATATATAATTTTAATAAGAGCCAATAAAGTTAGGGTTCTAACGGAAAGAAAAAATGTTGGTGTAATTATTTACTTAAACGAATGGTTCATATTATTTTGATTTTATTAATATTTTATGAATTTCCTTCTTTATCCTCTATTACAGTATTTTCTTCCCTTAAATAACCCTACATTCCTGTAGTATAAACTTTAGTAATGGAATATTCTGTTAAGTCATTAACTTATCCATTAATCTCTAAAAGAAAGGTCTTAGGTTCGAACCCCATCCCAATCAGAGTTGGCATAATTGTTAAACATATACTGCGAATATGTTAGAGTATATTATTAAAAAAAAAATAAGTACCACACTCTATTACTCTTATTAAATTAAATAAATTAGTAGCTACAACATAAAATAATACATATGCATGCATTTCTGTAATTTAGAATTTGATGTTTACAATGGCTTTATTCAAAAAAAATTATTCATTATCAAAAAATTTAAAAAGAGATATAATTTCATTAGTTATATTGTTTTTATTTTCTACAATTAAAATTATTCATTATCAAAAAAAATAAAAAAGAGATATAATTCCATTAGTTATATTATCTTTATTTTCTACAATAAAAAATATTCATTATCAAAAAAAAAAAATTTAAGATATAATTTCATTAGTTATATTATCTTTATTTTATATACCATGCAAAGATCCTTACCTTGAAATTCATTAATTAATTATATTCATTAAATTAATATTATTCATTGTCTTCTTTTTACACTATCTTGTAATTAAATACTCCGTATCAAAGTTATAATACAAAATAATGTTATATATTTATTTACCAAGTATTCTATTAATAACATAGAAATTTTTTTTAAATAAAATCATATTAACTACTTGATGAGGATTTGTTGACAAATAAGACATTCAAATAACCCAATAAATTGAAGCAGAAAACTACCCAGTAATAATTTTTGGGCTACATCACAGTTGTTCACTTTAAAGGTAAATCGTATTTCTTTATTAATATGATTTAAAATGTATAAATTTTTATTACCAAAAGTAGTATTTATTTATGGGTCACACTTGTGTGAGACCGTCTCACGGATTCTTATTCGTGAGACGGGTCGGGTCAGGTCAAAACACCATGCAAATATCATACTTATATGCGCAAATCTCATACTTATATGCTCAAATATAACACTAATCAAAAATACAATTTTTGTTACTTATAAGAGAAAAAGTAATACTTTTTCATAATAAGTAATGTTGACAAGTGTCTCTCACTTATAAGGGCAAATATAATACTTTTGAGAAAAATGTAATACTTTTAAATCGAAATGTAAAAGTATTGTATTTTTCTTTAAAAGTATTACATTTATCCTAATAAGTAACAAAAATTTTATTCCTAATTAGTATTACATTTGAGCATATAAGTATGGCATTTGTGCATATAAGTGTTACATTTGCATATTGACACGACCCGACCCGTCTCATGGTGAGACGGTCTCACACAAGTTTTTGCCTTCTTTATACTATCATTTTTAGACTAAATATTTAGGACTATCATTATTTTTACAAAATTACCAACATTTATTTTAGTGACAAGTATAATCAACCTCTCATATATTATCTTACATTCATATACTTTTAATTACCAATTTAAATAAACAAATTCAACATTCAATTATATATGCATAAACATCTCATATATAATTGAAAAAACTAGTAATACTAATAAGAAATAAAGTGTTTGTTACAGATAATGAAAAGTTTAATTTTTTTTAGTACTACTGGCTCTGTTAAAATGTAGTATTCTTGAACCCACTCCCATCATCCATGTGGGAGTGTAAATCTGGACACTAGGTGCCACTAAACCATAAGGTATTTAGCTAATGAAAGGTTTAATATTTTTAAAGAAGAATGTAATACTTTTTTTTTTTTTTTTTTTTTTTACATTTTGATTTAAAAGTATTACGAAGTACATTTTTTCTCAAGAGTATTGTAGTTCCCCTTATAAGTAACAAACACTAATAAGGAATAAAAATGTACTCCGTAATACATTTACATTTAATTTTTATTTAAAAGTATTACCCTATCACTTATAAGTAACTAACACTTTATTACTAATTAGTACTCCATCCGTCCCATTTTATGTGTCTGGTTCGGTTAACGAAGCTTGACTGAAGTTATTTTTAATTCAATTTTTCATAATATTAAGTTTAGTATTAGTATACAATATTTATATATGTAGAAACTACGCTAAAAGTATTATTAAACACAAAAAAATCAAATTTAAAAATGAAACAGTGGGAGTATTAATTTTTTTAGTATAAGTATTATATTGTTATCTTGCCAAGCACTTTGTGCTCAAATGGCATGTAGTGGCCTCCCTCAAATGAAAGGTCATGAGTTCGAGCCTCAGTGGAGGAGATATCGAAATTGACTCTTTGTTCTTCAACAGGTTGAGAAAAAGTATAAATGAACAGATACTACAATGTAATAGGGTCAGTTGTATTCAAAAAAAAATTATATTATTATCTTGACGTGACTTATTTCATAGATATGGATACGTGAGACTTAGTACTGTCAAAGCGGGCCGGCCCATCCCACCGCAGGCCAAATTTCTGGCGGGCTTTTGCGGGCCGGCCCGTTAGGCCCGCGGGCCAGAATTTGTGTAACCCTAACCCGCCCCGCGCGGGTTCGCGGGCCCCGCAGGATTTTCATCTTCTTTTTTTATTTTTTTTTAATATGTGTATTACTGTGAATATATATATTCACAGTGTGTGAATATATATATATTCACGTACTGTTAATATATATATATATATATATATATATATATATATATATATATATATATATATATATATATATATATATATATATTAATTTTTTTTACTTAGCCCGCGGGTCAATTTTGGCCCGCCCCATTAGGCCCGCATTTTCGCGGGCCTATTTTTTCATGACTCTAACTCGCTCCACCGTAAGGCGGGTGCGGGTCAGCCCGCGGGCTTTGGCCCACTTTGACAGCTCTATGTGAGAGTTTCTTAAGTTTTTACTAAAATTAGTAGTAGTATTTTCCAATAAGATGGTGATTGGTGAGAGACTATATGAGCAGGCTGCACCTTCCTAGTGAAACTTACAAAAAGCCTTTGTCCTTTCTACCCCAAATTAACAACACTGACTTTTTCCATCTTCAATTCTTCAAATCATCTATCCCCCAAGTAAAAACCCAACCCCCTCCCTTTTCTTTCTCCATATCTCTATCATATAATCCCCACCTCCGGCACCTAAGCCCAAAAGCACATATCCGATGGGGTCCCAACCTGAGACACCAACACTCCCACTCTTCTCAATCCCACCCATGCAGTCGCCGGAGCATCCCGGGATGCTAACGCCGCCGCTCCACACCGCCGTCTCCGTCCCCTTCCGCTGGGAGGAGCAGCCGGGGAAGCCCCGTCCCTGCACCGATCTCATCGCCCTCCCGCCGCCGGTGCCCGACCACGCCATGTTTTCCGGCCGCCCTAAGTGCTTAGACCCACCCCCCAGGCTCTACTTGGAGTACTCCTCTTGCAGAAACAGCGGCACCGCCAAATCCCCCTCCCCCACCACCGTCCTGGATGGGCCCTACTTCACCGCGAGGCCGCAATTCTCTTCTTCTTTCAGATTCTCTTCGGATAGGGCCAGTCCTGAGAAAGGGCAGCTTAGAGCCCTGGTTCTTGGGGAGAATAAGAAGAAGAGGAGTTGGTGGCAGAGGACCCTTAAGTTTAAGGGTGGGAGTAGGGAGATTGGGGGCTCCAGTTTCATCTTCCCGTCGTATAACTCCATGGATGCCGCTAGCGATAATGATAATGGCAATAATTCAAGCTCGAAAATGGCGAGATTTACAAGAACTGGCAGCTTTTCCACACTTTCCCCTTCTAGGTCTCACTTTTGGGTACGCTTTCCTCTCCCCATTTCTTCTCAAATTATTGCTCTCATCTCTCACCATAAACACTACACACACAATACAATGAATGAGTCAACCATTGTTTTAATTTCTCACACTCTACTATTAAGACTAAATTGTTAGATACTACCTCCGTCCTAAAATGGTTGTCTGGTTCGTTTAACGATGGTGGATTAAAGTAATTTTTAATCTAAATTTTCATAATATTAAGTTTAACATTAATATATAAAATTTATATATTTAGAAATTATATTAAAAATACTATTAAATACAAAAAATTAAATTTAAAAATAATAAAAAATTACTAAAGAAAATAAGCAAAGAAGAAAGAGTTGATTTGACCAATAGTAAATATGACAGGTAAAATGGGACAGATGGAGTATAAGTATAAAATAAATATATACTAACATAAACTCATGAAACTTAAATTAGGAGTAGCCTAAAAAAATTTGAAGGTAAAATAAAGTTGAAAGTAAAAAACATAGAGTAAATGTAACATTTTTCTTTCTAAATACTCGATCTCTGTAATTTCCCAATGTTAACTCTCAATTTTTTTATTTTTTTTTTCTGAAAATGCATCTCCCCACATTTTCCACCACCTACCATTCTTTCCTAGCGATACTACGTTAAAGAGTTTGTAGAAAGTATGACTCGACAATTTTCAAGTCAGAAAGTAAAATAAAAAGTGAGTGGGGATCTAAGGTGATTCGTTTTATTATTTCTATTCTATTTACTATATATTAGTCAAACAAATGTGTTATTCTTTGTTTATTTTCTTTAATATTTTTTTATAATTTTATTTTTTGTATTTAATAATACTTTTAATATAATTTCTTAATACATAAATTTTGTATATTAATACTAAATTTAATATTATTAAAAATTGAATTAAAAATAATTTCACTCAAGCCTCATAAATGATTAACCAAAACAAAAATAAAATGGGACTTAGGGAGTAATATATTTTTACTATAAAATTTGTGTCTATTTTAGTTATCAAGAATATTAAAATAGGTACTTATTTGGATGAAACAAAGCTTAATTAAAATAAGTAGGAAAAAGTGTCAAATAGGCCACTGAACTTATCGCTTTTGTGTAATTGGGCCATTGAACTTCAAAAGTGTGCAATTCAACCATCAAACAAGCAAAATTTGTGCAATTGGACCATTTCTACAAAAATTTTTAATTCAATTTGAGTTAAAAAGTTGGGACATAACCCAATGGTTAAAAAGTTGTGTATGGATATAGTGACTCAGTAAGTACTCAAGTCCAAATCCTTAATGATTGAGGATCGTATGGCATGTTTGGTTGGATGGAAAATTAATTCCATGGAAAATGGTTTTCAAAAAGTTGAGGAAAATGAAAGATTATGTTGTTTGGTTGAATGGAAAATGATTTCCATGGAATTTGACTTCCCAAAGAAGAAGGAAAACAAATTCTTAAGTAGAGTTAGGTATTTTGTTATTCGAAGGAGATGGGAAGAAAGTATAAGCTTTGGACTATTTTACTCTCAACCAAATTTATTAATTACACATGTATATATAGCCAAACCATTATTACTAAGGGCATATTAGTCTTTACATTCATAATTCCTTACAATTCCAAATCCAACCAAACAATGAAATTCATATTCCCAGTAATTTCTTTTCCACCAACCAAACAGTGGAATCTGTTTTCCTGATAATTTATTTTACATGAAATTTGAATTCCATTTTCTTCAAATATTTTTCAGCGAACCAAACAGTCTTTTAGTATTAGAACATAAAGTAAGTGCTCAGATCTTTTGTTGCTCAGATATATCTTGTTACCTCCTTCCACAATTTTCAGTAAGGTGTGAGGTGTCCGCAATTTAAGGGCTAAACATAAGTATAAATTTGACAAAGTTAGAGGTTAAGAGTCAAAGTTGGGAAATCATTGTAGTGTAGGTACCATTTTGATGGTTTAACTATTTCTTTTCGTTAGCAAATTTATACATAGGTAATGGTATTTTTACCAAATCGTTTTACAAGTAGGCTGATCTTGTTTATTTAGTATTAATTTATAAAATTTTTATATTTAAAAACTACGTCAAAAAGTAAATTTGACGATTTCTAATACAACAAATTCTGTGTGCAATATTATACTACATTGGAGATCAAACCTGTGGCTTCTCACTTAGGAGGACCACAGTTATACCATTTAACCACAAGGCCTTTAGCAACTAGACTTTTCTTGATTCACGATTAATTAATAAACATAAATAATATTTTTATTAAATTGGAGCTGGTGATAATAATAAACAATAAATATAAAAAATAATTAATGTTATCATTAGGTGTAAGTGGTTAAAGCACTTGGCGGTAAACTAACTCCCGTCCTATTGCCGCAGTCCCCACTCTAGCAAAGTGCGCTCATAATAATGAGAAAAAAATTGTCAATTTCATATTCATGTTAGGGGTATATTTAGTTAATTCTGCATTGAGTTTTTGTTTAGATTTTTAAAAATTGACTTGATTATATTTAATTTAGTTCATTCAGTAAAAAAAAAAAAAAAAATTGGGACAACCTAACTAAGTTTGTAGATGTACTCAAAAAAAAAAAAAAAAACTAAGTTTGTAGATAGTTGACTTAATAATCACAAAGTTCCAAGTTATCCTTTTTAGGCAAATTATTCTGTGAATCCGGGTCTATCTTGCAAGGTAGACATGGGTCCAAAATACAGAATTTATATACTGAAGGTTGACAATTTACATATTAAATGTTTATAATTCAAATTGTGAACATTCAATATGTAAATGGATACGGATCCACCTTGTAAATGCAAGGTGGACGGACCTGCGTCCACTGTATAACTATTGCCTTTTTTATTGCTGGTGTGGTCTCAATGCGCACCTTCGAGTAGCGACTGCGATGATTAGTTACATCACATGTTATTATTTAATTTAGACAAATTAGTTATTAACTTTATATCTGCACAGACTATCAATGTCAAAATAATTAATTCAGCCGTGTCTTTAGAAAATATTGGCAATATTTATTTTTTTAAGAGTAGAGTATTTATAACGTCAATAGGTTGAGAAAGTAGTTATGAACAGATACTGCATTGTAATAGAGTTAGTAGTGTTCAAAAAAAAAAAAAAAGAGTATTTATAACGTCACTTAAATCAACGCATAATGCTTGTTAAAAAAGACATAATACAAATAAAACAAACATAAAATTAAGAATGAAGTTCCATGAACGTTTTCTTTTGGTTTTTGGTAACATTCAACTATGTGATAGTTACATTAAATTATTATTTTAAAATAATTATTATTACCACATCTTATTTATTTAGTTCTTTTAACTCCTGTCACGCAAGCTCTTTTAACAGTGTTTACCGTTTATTTGGTCCTATCTACTCATATATTATTTCTCTATTCATTCCATCTTTTCAGCTGTATAACAGGAAAAGAAAAGAGTTACTTTTTTTTTTGGCAATTAAAAGAGTTACTTTAAAATTGTTAGAATAAGAAAAGGAAAAAAATATAATATAATAAGTAAAAGAAAGAAAAGGAAAGAAGAGTCGGTGGTTATGGCCATTGACTTTTTCCAAATTTCATTGTGTTTGGAAATATGAAAATGATGTTTGAAAATTATATTTTGGGGTTTTCAATGTTTGGATGTGCTTGAAAATTTTAGTTAATAAAAAATATTTTTTGTTGATTGGAGAAAATGTAGTTAATTTGGAGGAAGTCTAAAATTTGGCAGAAGTCATTTTTTACAGCAATACAAAGCCCTTGAACAATACTCACGATCTTGGTTTCCGGCAGAAATCATAGCTCTAATTTTTGTCGAAAACTGATTTGTTTATTTATTTTATTTTAAATTTTTGATAATAATATAATTTTTAATACTCCGTATAATTTCTTAGGTGGAGTATCTGTATCAGTCATCTAGAAAACGGTGATTAGTTTTTTAATGACCAAAATACCCTTTGTGTACTGAATTTTGATAATGATATGTGAGTATATGGCTGATACAAAATCCTTAATAATTGGGGCAGTTGACGTTGTAGACGCCAGACGGTGGCGTGGGGTCCCGATTAAATCACGACTTTGCTTTTTTTTTTTTTTTTTTTTCTATTTTAAAGCAAAATATTTGTGCACAAAATATTATTGGTTTTGAAAAATTGGTAGTTTCTTGATCGACTTTTTTATCCACATTTTCAAGAATATAATAAAGAAAAACGTTTATTATGCCTTAAGGTTTGCATATATACTTCTTAACGTGACTTTAAAACTTTTAAATTTTTTTTTTTTTTGTATTTATTCGTTATCTATAATTGACAAAGTTTTATTACAAATAATCAAATAAAATTATAGACCACTAACTTTATACTTCGTGTTTTTTTTTTTTTTTTTTTCAATTTACCCTTTATTTTTTAAAAAATCCTTTTCCCCCTTTGTTAGAAGGTTGCATTTGGAACAAAAAATATATACAATTTGTTTTCAGAAAAATTACCATAAACATCACCGCGGTCGAGCTTGTCTGTACATCACTTTCTTAGAGCAGTTGACTTATTTTGTGTGATTTGTGATTATTATTCGGAATATGATTTACATAATGATAGTAGATTTCTCTTTTCATAAAAATAAAATCATCATTAACACAAATACCCATTACAAAATGGGTCTGAGTAGTACTATGTGTTAGATCTAAATACAATCTAGCGTTACTGAATATAATGGAATTTACGAGAAACCTAATGTCGTAGTAGCGGAAGTGGAAACAATGTAGATTTCCAACCATAGTTAATATTTTGTTGTCTTAGTCGTTTTGTCTCATACTTATTCAGAAACCTAAGTGATTTATTAGTATTTTCTGAACCGTATGAGTATCGTAACTATAGGTGCTATATAATTGATGCCACTTATCTCATCAATACAGACTTTATATAAGCATACGGGTGGAATACAGACTGACCCTAAATGTCCAATCCAACCAAACTACCTAATGGTCATAGTCCACTTTCACAATATAATTAAGGGGCATAATATATATTATATATTATACGAAAACCTTACATTATGCATTTCTTTTGTCTGTTATAATGCCAAATTGAGATATTTCAATTATAAAATTTTAAACTTATATTAGGTATATACATTTATATCATATTTATTAATATTAATATCAATATTATTATTTAATATTTTATGTTTAGCGTTCTTCTCTCTAAACACTTTATTAGGAGGGGAGGCCAAAGTTGCAAAACATAATGTGAAATGAAGCTGAATCTCAGATCAGCTGTCAGATTCTTTGTTTCTTTTTCTTTTTCCTACCTTACGTTAAAAACAAGAAAATAAGAAAAGCATGATATAATAACCGTAGCGAAATATTCCACAATCTTTTCTTACCAATTATAGTGCTCTTTTACTAAATAAAAAGTACATCTAAATTATTAAACATTATAAAAGTACAATATGTTTATAACTTGGACATAATCATCCAATATGTAAAATGATACAACCTATATAAAGTTTGGGTACTTGCACATCTCTACTGAACTACATTTATATCCTTGTGTAAAAATTTGAACTACATACACTACAAATGTACGGTAAGAATTGTACGATTAAAGTGGTTTAATTATTTCAACGAACTTTATTGTCATCTGTCAAATTGTTTTATTTTGTGGTTGTTTTTAACAAACTCTTAATTAATGGCAATAGTACGAGGAGTTGATGCAATTATGACAACAAAAAATGTGAGAAGTATTTTATATGCACAATGTGTAAAAATCTATGTTCAATATTAATACTCAATGTACAGCTGGAACAATTGCAGTGTATTCTTTGATTAAGTTGGAGTAATTGTGGTGCATTTATCTAGTAGTTGTGGTGCTTTTCTTCTATTCGCATGTTTGCATGGTAAGCCAGTTCGCATCTGAGCCGTGATCCTCTTCATATATATATATATATATATATATATATAGTCATAATCGGTGTGGTCGCGTCTTAATGTACGGTCAGTGCGGCCGCACCATTATGTATACAAATATACACCACTCAATGTTAGAAAATGCATCACACAAATATGTACCGTTAAATAGGCGTCACCAAAAAACACACCACTAGATATGTAAATATACACCACACAGTATTAAGAAATGCACCATTAGGGACATGAGAGTTATGGTGCATTATTTTGGGTGTGTGGTGTGTTTTTTGATGTTTTTATGTATTTTCATTGTGGTGCATTTTCTAACATTGAGCGGTATATATTTGTATACATAGTGGTGTATTCTGCACCGGCCGTACAGAAAAGCGCGGCCACATTTGAATATATATATATAACCTACCAGACGGAGTTAGTGTGGTTAGCTCACTTACTGAGTTACTGGTTCTGTTGTGCATGAATTACAGGCAACGATATACCATGGTGTTAAGCAAGTTATGCCATGGAAGTGCAAAAAATCTAAGAAGGAAGGCTTTGTCCTTTAGCTTTCACCGACGTTAATTACCCAGCGTAAAATGAAGTCGCGCTGTCGGCCGCTTCATTCCAGCCATTTTCGAGCTCCTCGATCTGACACATATGTAGCATATCTTCTTTGGATCTTTTAAGGTATTATATAATTTCTGTTACTCGGAAGTTGTCGGCAGGTCTGATGATAAAGATAAATTAGCAAATACTTTGAGGGCTGATGAAAAAATTAGCAAAGATTTGTTGCAGAAGATGAGAGTGGACTTCATTTCTATGGCTGTCTGTATGTGTGATGTTTGACTTCTATTGTTAATATAAATATATTTGAGAAAAATGTATTTGCGAAAGGGCAAATCATTAGCAAGTCCAACTGTGTTAGACTGTATTACTGCAAACTTATAAAGTAAATATAGTTCAATGTTTTAACAGTAATTAGTAACTTACTGTGTTATACTTATATTGTCTGTGTGAATTGCTGATTTGTTAGTAGTGTGTATGTCGTTATTTATGTCAAGTTGTTGTTTGTTGTTCTTGCTTTGAGTTCATATGCGTATACATGTGTTATTGTGTGTGCACTTATGTATTGCGCAGGGTTTTAAAGATGTGCACTCGTGTTGGTTTTATTTGTACTCAAATTGTGAACTCATTCATTAAAGCACGCACAAATATGTATATATGCACACATCCTGTTGAATCATAGCGCTATACTATACTTACTTTCTAGTAGGTTGCCCGTCCCCAATTGACAATAAGTATGTGGACATTGATCATTCCGCCACATTTCTCTATGATGAGCCACAACGCCACTTCTCAAATCGAACAGGGTCTGAATTCCGCCGACCTTGTCGATGCCCAACACGTCCGTTAAACATGACCTACATTCGTCTTTGTTTTGTAGAAAAGAAAAAGACTTCATTGTGGGCTTACGTAGAAAGAAATAAATTAAAGGAGAGAAAAAAGAGGATATATATAGATGAACTTAGTTTGTTATGTAAAAGAATAGATTTACTTTATTGTTAACTTACCTATTTTGAAGAATTTTATTTGGATAGATATTTCCCTTAATCCATATTATGGGGGATTCAGATGGTTGATTAGCTAGCCACATGAATTTAGGGTGTTGACTTTTAATCATAACCATTAGACCTGGCAATTATTGACACGACCCGTTAACATGACACGAAACCGGACATGAAAATAACGGGTTAGTGTTTAGCCTTAACATGTCCCGGGTCGTTAACGGGTTGACCCGTTATGTTTTCGTGTCTTAACAGGTCAACCCGTTAAACCTATTAAGAACCCGTTTAACCCGTTAATATTATCGTGTTAACCCGTTTACACAGACCTGTTTAGAACCCGCTAAGAACCATTGTCATTTAGGTAAGAACCATTGTCTTTACAAATGAACATGATTAAGAATGAATTTACTACATTAGGTCAACATCATACACCAATTATTGATGTTCAACAATATGAAATTTGAATGTTTATTGTGTTCAATTTTATTCTAAAAATTAGTATGGACTTCTTTAATTATGATTTTTGGATGTTATTTTATAATTTTATGAATGTTATAAATTGAATATTTTTTTAGTTTGTTTGATGGATTGGATTGTATGTTTTATTTCTTTATTGTATAACTTAACTTTAAATTTTAGTTTTTAATATATCAATAGATTTAGCGTGTTTAAACGGGTTTCGTGTCATATCGTGTTGACACGATCTGAAACCCGTTAACAAAACATGTCTATCGTGTCAACCCGTTTAACCCGTTAACAAATCGTGTTCGTGTTCGTGTTACAATTTTGAACCCGTTAACCTTAACGTGTCGTGTTCGTGTTTAGCCTTATCGTGTTCGTGTCGTTATCGTGTCGACCCGTTAACGAACCTGTATACACGAATTGTCAGGTCTAATAACCATTGATCGTTTGATTTTTACAGCTTAGATATGTTCTCATGTGGAGAAGATTCTCATAGAATTGAATCAAAGAATAAACAAGAGTTTATTACCAAAATGGTCCCTCGACTATTGTGAAATTACCAATTTAGTCCTCAACAATTTTTCGTGACCAATTAACTCCCTCGACTTTAAAAAACTTAACCAATTTGGTCCTCCGTTTATTTTTCCGTTAAATATCCGTTAACGGTGTACATGGTTAACATTTCTCTTTGGAAGCTTCTATCTAATCTACTTATATTAAAAAAAAAAAAAAAAAAAGAAGAAGAAGATATAGTTAATAAAATATTTTATATTATATCAAAAAGTCATTGATATAACAAATTATTATTTATGAAAATAATATAAATAATGAATATAAATATGTTAAATTAGTATATTAATAACGAAAATAAATTTATTAATGTATCAAATAATTATTATATAGTTTATACAAATCTATCTATACTATATATAAAATTAAAATCCTCTAATTTCATTTTCCCGCCCAAACTTTTGTTGTCAATTAATTTTTTTTATTGGTCAAATAATTAATAAACTTTATTTGGTAAGAAAATGTGAAATGAAAATTAAATAATATCTATTAATTGGTAATATTGTTTCTATATTCAAGTATCAATACTATTAATAAGAGTAAAATCCTCTCCTTCAACTTTCCCACACAAACTAATATTATTAATTAATAAAGTTTAATTGGTAACAAAATTTTATTTACCAAATTCTAAGAATAATTAAACCATTACAATTCTGAGAATAATGGAAACAAATTCTACGTAATTTTATAAGAAAAAATAATTTATTAATTATTATTTACATCAATAGGCAATAATAATTCAAATACTTCTCTATACTTCTATATCTATACTACTATTAATAAAAATAAAATCATCATTTGTAAAATTTTTGCCCAAACAATAGTAAAGATAAAATGAAAAAAAAAAACGAATTTTACTAATTAATTGAAAATATAAAAACATCCTAATGGAAAAGGAAACCGAAATTAGACAAATTGGAATAGGAAAATGATATTACTAATTGACTGAAAATTATATAAAAACTTTAAAAAAAATTAATTATACTTTCCTTTTGAAAACTTTAAATTATTTAAACTCTAAAAAAAATTAATTAAACATGGGTTGTTAGATATTTTATAATAATTACAATTAATTAAGTGTGATATGGTGAAAATGAAATACTTAAGATATAAACGTATAATTGTACATATATTAGTGTATTAGTGTAATTGACTAATAATAATTGCCTAATAATTATAATTAAATTATTTCTCATTTTTCTCATATTTATTTTAGTAATAATATAATTACTTAAATCATATTAAATATCAATCTTTTTAAGAATTTTAAACAAACAAGTCATATATTATTCAACTAGCAGTGTACCCGTGCGATGCTCATATAATACTTATACAGTATAAGTTAAGTAATTTTAACACTAATATGAAAAATATTTAGTAAAACGATATTGATTATGAAAGTTCACATAAAAAGATAAAAGAATTTTTTATACTAAAAGAATAAGTTAGTTAGAAATCAATGAAACTAAAAATGTTATGAAAAGTAAGGTATGTAAAAACTTAATTGCAGATTATTGAAGACTTCATGGTAAACAATATTTGTAGTTGAAATACAACTCGAGAGCAGCCCTACATGAGATAGCGTTTGTTCTTGACTTTTATTAATGGTCATTGACTTCTTTAGAATTTGAAAGGCAACCTCAGATCCGTCAAGGTTATTGACATTCATGGTATTAGCACCAGACCTGCAGTTGTTACCAGATACTATTTTAGCTTCTTCCACATGCTCCGATAATCTAGTAATGACCAGCTTATAATACTTGTCGCAATTGAAATAAGTCTTACTTTTAGTTACTTGCAACCGACTTATATACTCATTCATGGAAGTAACAACATAAGTGTTGGGGCCAATATTGCTTGACTTTCTAGATACTTATAATCACATCTACTATTTTTTAACATAGGAAATGTACTATCTACAATTGCAGCTATGTGGTCACTTGTATAGGACAATAATATTTCTTAGGGATGTTAATATTTGCGTAACCATCATTTGGACCACCCATTATTCCATCACCGATAGATGCAGTCCATTTTGTTTAATATTTATAATACAAATCACAATTGATATTTGAGGTGGATAACTTCTAAAAATTTAATACAAATGAATTGATAAGTTATAAGCTACCTAGTTAAAATATTTTAAATTGTAATACTAATCCGGAAAAAAACAAATTGTTCCTTGAGCATTGTCTCTACGTTTGTTATGAATTATAAATATAAAAGTCCTTAAGCATATCATATTATTTGACTATAAAAGTTAAGTATAAAATTAAAAATTGAATACCTTAAGCATTTAATTACTTGAATACCTCATATGCTTTCGTATGCAATAACCATAAACATGAACCAACATTTAACGCAAACGAATTATTAGGAAAACCGAAAGCTCTTATAACATTCATGAATTCTAGGGTGTGCAAATCTATTATGATATTGCTATTTGAATCAAAGTTATAGACAACGTCGCAATTTAAGTACATATTGCTATTACATGTCAGGTCTTTATAAATTGATATAGGTATTGCAAACTTAGAGTGTGAAATCCTACCACCAAAAAAAAGCAATGAAGCTATGCCACTTCATGTCACATTGACCACAATATCACCCCTATAACGTAATGTGAATGGCAACACTCTCCATGCAACAATAACAAATCAAAATAATAATAATAATAAGTTTAATAACAATAATAATAATACCCCCAACCCGGAAACCACCCAACAACCATTTCCAAATACTCTCTTCCTCTCTGCGATTTTCAGAAGTTCTCATCACCATCTACCATTTTAGAAACCATACTTCGGGGGTGTTTGGTTATTGGCTTATAAGCCAAATTTTAGCTTATTTGACTAAGTTTAGCTTTTTGACCAATCAATAAGCTATTTTGAAGTGTTTGGTAAATGGCTTATTGGGCCAATAAGCTGAAAATTGAAAAGCTAATGAATGTAGCTTTTTGTATCAGCTGGTTGAGAACAATGGGTATATTGACTATTTTATCATTTGAAATCAATGGGATTTACTTTTAAATTGGTAGTGTGTTTGTTATTTTATAATAATAATAATAATAATAATAATAATAATACCCTTAAATGTCATTTTACATTCAATCAGCTACTAGTAAACAGCTAATTTACCAAACAGTTTTTTATAACCAGCTAATACAACCAGCTGGTCAAACCAGTTAACGCAATCAACCATCAACTACTAGCTAAACAAACCAGCTATCAACTATAAGCTATCAGTCGTTTGCCAAACACCCCGAATCTTCTACTCCAGATCAAACATCAACAGAGACAACCCAAACAACGTATGGAGGCACCGGAGCAGGTTCAAAACCACTATGAAATCGCGATTTCATACTGCAATTTCGCAGTTCTTTCCTTCAATTTCGAGATTGATTTGTCGGTTAAAGGTAAAATTCATACAATCTTAATTAGCTGAAAACCCTGCTTATAGTATAGCATTTAACAACAATTTTTAGTTAGAAAACCCTAAATATATCTAATGCAGATCTTAACAATGCTTATAGCTAAAGTCGTTTTCCATGGCCGGTATACCTATAATTGTTACTGAATATGCACATGCAGAATTGGTAAAGCTTGATATGTTTTAATTTTATTAATTGTGATATGTTTTACTCTCCTTTTTTTAGACAAACTACTTTTAAGTTTCGTAGATCTACAATTCCGTTTCACATGTTGTACGTAATTCATTTGCTTCGTCTCTGAAATGTTTACACTGATTGCATCTAATGCTCATATTATTTTTTAACTGGAAAGATTGTAGGATGAGGATATTGGGTTGGAACAGAGAGCAATAACATGTGTAATTTGCATCTGAAATAGTAGTTACAGAAATGAGAGGTGGAAAAACTGTTTGAAGTAAGTAGATTTTCTTTGAAATATATTCAACTGCTAAAAAGCAGTTCTTATATCGTGGACCGCGGTCCCAAAACGACGTCGTTTTAGTAAGTGGGAGACGGAGCCCCGTAATTGACACTACAGTTCATTCCAAAAGATACTGCCTTACATTTGTTTTGATATTATCGAATGAAACTGTAGTTATATCAAAAAGTAACTGTAGTTGTGTTGAAAAGAAAGTGCAGTGTATATGAAAAGATACTGAATAACAGTTTTACATTTGTGTTTGATATTATCGAATGAAACTGTAGTTATATCAAAATGTAACTGTAGTTGTGTTGAAATGTAACTGCAGTGTATATGAACAGATACTGAATAACAATTTCACTTTTGTGTTTTTATATTATCGAATGAAACTGTAGTTATATCAAAAAGTAACTGCAATTGTGTTGAAAGGTAACTGCAGTTGTGTTGAAATGTAACTGCAGTATATATGAAAAGAAAGTGCAGTATATATGAAAAGAAAGTGAGTGGCGCGAATTCATCCGTCTGTTTTCATTAATAAAAACGACGTCGTTTTGGGACCGCGATCCACAATGCATTGTGGACCACGGTCCACGATATAATTTGCGGCTAAAAAGTAAATAGATTTTCTTTCAAAGGGCGTTTTTTGTGAGATTGTTTTTTTTTTTTTTGTATGCAGTTGTCTAGGTGATTTAAGTATGTCTAAAAATATTGAACTGCTCTGGTTGATTTAATCTACAATAAAAAAAATATATTTCTAGGGATAGGTTACACTAAAAAAGAAGATAAATAGCCTATGTACACGCAAGTTAATTGAGCATTAAGAAATTTGAATTGTGAAGTAGATTATAACAATAAAGTATAAGGGAAAAATACCTTTGTCCACTGTATAATGATATTGACATAAATCCAGTGTATCCAAATGATTCTTGATCTCGTTTGTAAAGATAAAATGAAAAAAAAAAAAACTAATTTTACTAATGAATTGAAAATATAAAAACACCCTAATGGAAAAGGAAACGGAAATTACACAAATTGGAATAGGAAAATGATATTACTAATTGACTGAAAATTATTTAAAAACTTTAAAAAAATTAATTATACTTTCCTTTTGAAAATATTAAATTATTTAAACTCTAAAAGAAATTAATTAAACATGGGTTGTTAGATATTTTATAATAATTACAATTAATTCATTGAAATATGGAGGAGGAAGAAAAAACTAAATGTGATATGGTGAAAATGAAATACATAAGATATAAACGTATAATTGCACATATATTAGTGTAATTGACTAATAAAATTGCCTAATAATTATAATTAAATTATTTCTCATTTTTATTTTAGTAATAATATAATTACTTAAATCATATTAAATATCAATCTTTTTAAGAATTGTAAACAAACAAGTCATATATTATTCAATTAATTGAGTAATACTTTTGCAACGTTCAATATTAGAAATTTTCTTTATTTTTATTATATAAATATATAATAAAAAAATTTATTTGCATCACACAGGTAATTGAACAATTATTTGCTCTAATTCAAACAAGGAAAACTATAATATTCGATGTTATAATTTATATAATTGTATATCGATCCAAATATTCTTAAAATATTATAACAAATTCATTCTGCGCAACGCACGGGCGAAAATACTAGTGTTCATAATAGCAATCTAGCATTCTAATCTCACTGCCATCACTATTATTCTAAAGAAATAAATATTTTCATAATTTTAACCGCTCTAATCACTACACTTCCAATTTAACCTCCGTTTTTATAATGAATTTAAGCTCGTGATCGTCTGCATGGTAGTTCAGTTGGTCATCGGGTGAAGTTTGGGAACAATGACCCAGGTTATTCTGCTGTTGTATGTTTGAGCAGTTAGTTTGTTGGGCAATCACCCTAGATTGCTGGTGCTGCATGTCAAGTAAGTTGTTGTGTTGAATATTTGCAACACTCTGCTGCTGCTGTTGAGTTTGTTGTTGCGTGAGGACGACAGATTGAGTTGGTTGCTGAAGAGAATGCTGCATGACAGCTTGCTGAGATGACTGGATCTGATTTTGTTGTAGTAAGTGTTGGTGTTGCTGCATATGAGATTGCATCAAAGATAGCTGCTGCTTCATCATTTGATTGTATAAATGCTGGTGGTAAAGAATTTGTTGCGAAGTCTGAGATTGTTGTTGCTGCTGCTGCTTCATCATTTGATTGTATAAATACTGCTGCTGAAGAATTAGTTGTTGTAGCTGCTGCTTCACCCATTGATTGTGCAAATGCTGCTGCTGAAGAATTTGTTTCATCATTTGATTGTATAAATGCTGCTGCTGGTAAAGAATTTGTTGTGAAGTCTGAGAATTGGCTACCATCCCTTGGCCCATGGTGTTTGCCACTGAGTTTTGAGACACCAATTGCTGTCCTGTTTGAGATTGATTGGTCACCATAGGAATAGAGACTGGCTGTCCTTGGCTGTTAACCTGGTTTTGCATTACATTGTGTGTCCCTATAGAAACAACAGAATGTGAATTGAATGCCAAGAAATATGCTAAACAACCAATAAAAATGGAGACCTAATCATTTTAAATTTTAAAATACACTAATGCCCTGTTTGGTAAATAGTTGTTGGTTGTTTGGGTTAGAAGGTATGGGACCTGTTTGGTAAATAATCAGCCTATCAGTTAATTTTGGCTTATTTGACCATTATTAGTTGGTAAATAATAAGCTTTTTGTAACTCAAAAATACTAAAATTCAATAGGCTACTCAAAGCAGCCTTTTCAATTGGCTTTTTGAGAAATGAAATTATACCAAACAGTTAATTTATCAAACAACTTTCTACAATCAGCCAATGTTATCAACAAATCATACCTTCTAACCCAAACAGCCAACTCAATCAGCTAACAGCCATTTACCAAACAGGGCCATGATTTGTTGATAATATTAGCTGATTGTAGAAAGTTGCTTGATAAATTAGCTGTTTGGTATAATTTCTTTTCTCAAAAAGCTAATTGAAAAGGCTGCTTTGAGTAGCCTTTTGAATTTTAGCATTTTGGAGTTGCAAAAAACTTATTAACCAAACAACTAATAGTGGTCAAATAAGCCAAAATTGGTTGATAGGCTGATTATTTACCAAACAGGGTAAACATTTTTTTATTAGGTTTGTGTATGATAATCCTAGCTTGTACATTTTATTTATGTTTGGTTAATACTCGGATCAAGTGCTTGGGGATGGCTTTTCTTTTACATATGATACTATATATTTCCATATTTGTTACACTGATGGCTACAGAATGGAGACTTTAAAGAAGCATCGTCACTTATTTGGACGACAAGCGCGTCATGAGCTTAGGAAAATTGCAGTAAGGTTTGAGGAAAAGGTTTATACTGCTGCTGTAAGTCAGGTGTGTATGTGGTGCATTTCTTAACATTGAGTGGTGTAAACCGCACGGCCGCACGTAAGGGCGCGGCCACACCTGAACATGTATATATATATATACAGACACACTTAAGGCCTTCCTTAGTGACACCTTTTCCTTCCTTGTCTAATTTTATTGCAGTCAGATTATCTGAGGAAGATATCTTTAAAGATGTTGTCAGTTCAGACAAAATCAGCAACTCTCATGGCCAATTCTCTGCAATCTAACAATACAACTAGTGCTCAGAATCCCCAACTTCCAGGTGAAATAACAGGAGCCTCATCTATTTGTTCTGCTTTAAATAATATGTAAAAGTCCCAGCTTGGTTGAAGAGGACATTTGACTATATATTCAATCTAATTACTCTATTCTCTAAGTTACAACTTTGAAGATTCTTTTTCATGTAGGTCTTTGTTTAGTACTTTGCTATGTATGCTTTATTACCATTTCTGAATATCATTTCTCTTTTTTATTTGTATTAAATTAATTTTGGAATATGGTTGTTCATATTTAGGCCCTCTTTGGTAAATAATCAGCCTATCAGCCAATTTTGGCTTATTTGACCACTATTAGTTGTTTGGTTAATAAGCTTTTTGTGACTCCAAAATGCTAAAATTCAAAAGGCTACTCAAAGCAGCCTTTTCAATTAGCTTTTTGAGAAAAGAAATTATACCAAACAGCTATCAGCTAACAGCTAATTTATCAAACAACTTTCTACAATCAGCTAATATTATCAACAAATCATACCTTCTAACCTAAACAGCCAACAGCCATTTACCAAACAGGGCCAAAGATTTTCTTTTCTCCTAGCAGAGAGTAGGAGTTGCAAATACAAGACAAGTAAAAGCAGCCTTCTCAACCTTCAAGCCCTATCTCACCGAGTATAGATAAACATGTACATTGTTACAATAACAATTCAAGAAATAAAACAAGAAGCATTATATTGGCCTTATTGAATACGAGGATGTTTATGGCCCCATTGATTAAGGTCAATCGCTTAGCTGTGATCCAGTGGAATCTATGTGCAATTCTTCATGCTTATCAACCAGCGTAAGATATGGATTAACAGTATCGATAAATTCCCACAGAAAAATAGGTATTCTCAAAAAAACCAATTATCACCATAAATATAAATCAAATGTATAGAATTCCCCCCAAAAAATGTGAGAGAGACTTACATCTTGTTGACAATCCTATGACGCGATCCTGGTGGTAGCCGAGCCCGCCAATCGCTAGTCTCGACAGCTCCGTTTGCCACCTGACCCTGAGCTTGGGCCGTTCTCCAATTATTCCCATCCATGAATGGATTCACAGATTACAGATACAACTCAGTTCAACGAGATTGGTACCCAGAAAATGATAGGAACCTCAGAGAGAGATCATATACTCCGCAAATCAGAAACAAACTACAAGAATTGAATGCAGGAAATTATTTATATGCGCTATAGGGTTGGAATAGGCCTATATACAAGCCTAATTAAAGCCTAGTTAGACATATAACGTTTAGAAGGGCAAATTATGCCGTGGACCCAAAGTAGACCTGGTCCAATACGACGTGGTTTCACTATTTAAAAAAAAAATAAAAATTATTAAACATATAGCCCTGAAACATGTGAATGTGGAAGTTTCAAATTCTGAATATAGAGTATAGAATTTGTGAATGTATATACATACATGCATACATATATATATGTGTACACACACACACACACATATATATATATATATATATATATATATATATATATATATACATACATACATATCTATATGTATACATGTGTGTGTGTGTTACAAAACACACCATTCCACACAATATACCAAATGCACCTATTCACTTAATTAAATTCATCAATATACTTAATAAAACACATCATTCTACATATTAAAATGTACCACAACGTGTCTCATGTCAGATTATAAGCATACACTATTTACACATATTAGAAAACATGTGCTAAAATATACACCATTCTACGTATTAAAATACACCACAACATGTGTTAAAATGCACAATTCTACTTATTAAAAATCCCCACCACAGATTATAAACATGCATTATTACATTTATTAAAAAACATGTGTTAAAATACACACCATTAAACATATTAAAATGCACCAGATGATGAATTAAAACACACCATTCTACAACACACTTATTAGAAACACATGTGTTAAAATACACACCATTCAACGTATTAAAATGCACCAGACGCCGTATTTAAACACACCATTCCACAACACAGTTACACATCATTCTACGTAAGAAAATGCACCAGCGGATAGATTAAAACACACTATTCCACAACAAAAGTTAATGCATCAACATACATAATAAAACGCACCACAACATGTATTCAAACGCACCACACTATGTACTAAAATGCACCATTCCAATTCCCGTAATATAAATACTAAAATCTCTTATTATAATAAAGAGAGGGGATTTGGCTACTAGATTTGCTCCATTCTCCCGCCCATGTATTTAGTTTTGGTTTCCAATTTTTTTTTCCGACTTTCTGCGCTTGAATAGTAAACGTAAATATCTGTTTCTATACAAATGTGAAAGGAGATTTTCGTTCCCAATACATTGGTTTGATCAAACGTCTATACTATGCATTATCATCATTACGCTTTTTTTGAATCGTTATTTCTAATTGGTTGATTTTTTGAATTGTTTATATTTCTGATTTTTATTATTGTGATTGAGTACAATTCTAATTGTAATACTTATCTCTTTTATCTCTAAATGATATCTAAGAGCAACCACATCAGTGGTTATTTCACAGTATTTTAGGGAATGAAAGCCACATGGAAGATAGAGAAGATAAGAGAGAGAGGATTAGGGTTCTTCTGCAAAGATGGGGTTATTTAGGTTTTCAAGAGAAAAGAAATTTAATGATTGGTTACACAACTTTATTTATTTATTTATTTATTAAAATTATATTGATTTTATTTATTTTTTTCTATCATCCCATTTTCTCTTTCCTAATCATACTTCCAATAACTCCTAAAATACCGTGAAATAACTCTATTGATAAAGATGCTCTAATTGGTGTATTAGTTGGTCAGTGCATTTAATGTTGTTCTTGGAAATCGTTTAAAGGTGTTTAATCCTATTTAGGTTAGCGTAAATAGCCCTTGCGTGATGATTACTTTTCCCTTATCTATGCTTTTTTGTTCGTATATATATGTTGATACAATGGGAATCGACATGTACTTAAGCACCGCTTACATACACAAACTTGCTAAAAAGATTGTATTCATCTTGCAATGGCGGGTCAGTTTATTCTTGGTTTCCAACTGCAGCCGGACTGTACTGCTAAAGCAATTAGAGTTAGTTTGGTTTGAACTTATGCAGTGCCTGAAAATCCAAAAAACAAAATGCATTAAGTCCATTGAATGTATGTTTCATGATCAAGAGGTTAGTATTTCTTTAACAGCTGCACTTCTCTGCCACAATTTATTTTTCATCTTTGTTTTCCTTCTTTGTTATGAATCTAGGGCACCTTCATTCATGCTACTATTGGGAAGAAACAAGTAGATAAATATGGGAGTAAGTTTAAGGAGGGGAAAGTGTATGGAATAAAGAATTTCCTATGCATTACAAACTACTTACAGTACAAAACCAGTATTCTGCCTTTGATGCTCAAGTTCAAACAGGACCCTTTGGTTAAGGAATACAGATTTTCCTAAGCATATGTTTCGGTTAAAGTCCATTAACTCAGTCCTAATGAAAGAAGACCTTGATGAGAAGGTTTTGATAGGTATGTTACTAAATGTGTATGTTCTTACAGTGTAGTTTATTTATATGTTCTTCTAACCTGAAATTTGTAACTTGCAGATGTTATTGTGAGAGTAGTACATATCTACTCTCCTGTTGAAGGGAGTATTGGGGGCCGGAATGCTAGGTTAATCGACTTTGTTTTAGAAGATGCAAAGTATGTTTATTTGGTTTTATATGCTTTATTTCTATGTACTTAATCAAATGTTTCTATGAATTTCTATACTATTTGTTTTGTCTTTATCGTGAGAATCAGATTCAATGTACTGTGTGGGATGATCATGTGGATCAATTTCTCCCCTATTTTAACGCCACCTCTCTTGAATCTGTGATACTATTGTTGCAGATGTGCAGGGCCAGAATTCTAGATAGTGAGTCTTTATTTCTATTGCTGTTTATGTACCTATTCCTTCTACTCATTTATTTAATTCTGTTGCAGCTTATTCTCTTATTTTCTTGCTACACTTTCTAATAACAGCTATAGTTTTGTGCCTAACACATTAAAAAATGTTACCTATTAAGGTCCATTTAGTTCAGCCTTGAATCAAATAGAACTCCAGTTAGCTCTACCTTTTGCTTTCACAAGTGATGCCATCCAAAATTCTTTGCTTTTCTCTGTACACAATTCGAAGAAACATTGTTAAATTTTGATGAATTCACATTTTGTTTAGGTGGTGAAGTTCAGATTTCAAGTTCCTTTAATGCCACTAGGTTATTGTTTAATCACAAGTGTCCAGAATTTGCTGATTTTGTTAAAAGGTATATTCTATGTTCCATTTTCTATTTGTTTCCTCTTTCTTTGTAGTGATTGTAACTTATAATCTACGTTCTTTGATTTGCAGCTTACCATCTGTGTGCACTCCTATCAGGTGAATTCAATCAGAATCAAAGCTCTCTGTGTTAAAGAATGAGCGTGGATCTACAAGTACTAAGTTTGAGGTGACTACGATTCAAGATATTTATTCAAGAAAGGGGGTCAAGTTAAATATTTTTATTCTAAGTTCTACAGCTAACCTATTATGAATCCTTACACTAATGTAGATATCTGATTTCTGGAGTGCTGCAAAGATCCTTGGGTGATTGGGTTTGTACTACTTATGTGTGGCTGTTTTGGTTTTAAGTGTTAAGTGTGTCTAAGTTTGTGTACTTACTGCTATCCATGTAAGCTATTTTGTAATCTTAGGCGTATATCTTATGTAATGCAGTTAAACTGTACCTATATGTAGCCTATTTTGTAAAACACTTATGTATGCATACTTTATGGAATATCAAATATGTAATGGCGGAAGTATTTATAAAGATTGGATTAGGTTTACCTTTGTGCCATTTTTTTTTGAGTCTTTGTTTTGGTATTGTTCACCAAATTCAGTTAGCTCTCTTATTGCCTTTGTAATGATCTTTGAATGGCTAAAGTCTTCTGGTTTTTGACAGGAAAAATAAAAAAACTGTTGGCAAATGCTTATCATCAATTTTATCTGAGGACAATATTCAAACCAAAATATGTAGTCATTATTTACTCAGATTAATTTCATACTCAGATTAATTTCATCCTTTTTGGAGTAGGAAAACATAAGTATTATTCACTAAATGTGTACATCCATTGCCTGTGATAACAACTAATACAATTGATGTTCGTCATTATCATACATTGGCAGAGAAAAAATTTACACTCAAGTTAGTTTCTAATAGAAACAGAACTATAATTTGCCCTATTTGTAAGAATTTAATATGCAGTCTCTTTTTAACAAAAAAAATTGTAATCCGGATTATAGGTAATTGTTCTGTGTACCAACTCACAATAATTTCTCCAAGTCAATATTTTCTTTTCAGAGGTGACTTTTAAGCTATGTACACTCATATAAATAAAGACAAATACGTGAGAAAGTGTGTATATATATATATATATATAGGGTTGACTTCATATGAGACAAGCTACTTAGGTGAGACAGTGCGACAACGTGAGTGCACATAGTCTACTTCACGAATGCACACACCCTAAACTGTGTGCACTCATGTAGGCTAAGTGCACACACTTCGGGCTGTGTGCATCCGCGTAGTAAACTGTGTGCACTCACGTACTAGTTCGCATTTCTCACCTAAGTAGCTTGTCTCATATGATTATAATTCTATATATATATATATATAAGTATAGTTGGTTGTGTATATATAAATTGTAGAATGAACTTATCTTTCAACTAAATGTATTCAGTGCAAGAGATATAAATCAGCACATTTCTTTAACAATTCAATGAAAATTGCATAGGATTTTTATTCCCAATGCAATAGGTCCTGTTTAGTCCAACTCTATGCAATAGTAATCATTCATCTACAATTTCCAATACATGAAATGGCTATAAAATGGCTTGTTTGAAATGTGTAAGAAAACATTTCTTCAAATTCATACTCACTCTTCAGTATTTCATTCTAAGTAGTTGTTGGCAAGATAATGAAGATAGAGAAGTCAAGAACTATTGGTTGCAAGAGAAAACTGGACAAATCAAATACAGGTAATTTGAGATCTAATTCTTTGTAGATATAATTAAAGAATAGATATCAATTTATTAACTACTATTGCAATTGACCTCTTTACATTTGATAATTGATTAAAATTGGGGAAAGGCTTTACTTACTCTGTATGATTTAGTTTAAATTTGTCTCATAAACTGCCTATAGCTTAAACAATTATATCAATAAATTAGTACTCTTCCTTTTCATATTACTCATGCAATTGATTTCAACAAATGACTAAATTCATAGTTCAATACTAAGACCAAGAATTTGAAAATACAACATACACAAATAGTACAGGAAATTTTATTTCAGTTGAAAATACTTATCTTCGTTACACTGTAATTGCCAACAATTAGGTAAGTCTTTGTGTACGTTCTACCTCAACTGTAGGGTTTGTAATATTGCCCAGATTAAATTTTAAATTTTACCTGTGAAGTAAATAGTTAGGGCTTGGCCTAAATGAAAGGAAATATTTACAAATAAGTATAAGGACTTTAAATGACCAGATTATTTTCAATTTCTTCCTTTAAGGCAGAAATAGAAAAGGTAGAGGTCATTGTGACTTAGCTTTTTGTAGATTCATATCCTTTTGCATGCGGTTTTTGTTTTGATTATTTCACTTCCTAAAATATTTATCTCGGCCTTTTTGTGTCTGATTTTCGAATTGAACTTTAGTGAGTACCTATCATTCGCACGGGTAGATGTCTGTAATATTAGGGTTTAATAATTACAAATTGAACAGAAATTAAATTCACAAAGAAATTAGGAATGACATTACCTTAAAAACGAATGAATATCTTCGAACTCCATGGAAGCAACTGAGTGACGATTTTCGTTCGAGTCCCCCGATATATTTGTCGTCCATCGCCGGTGCTCAGTTGAAGGATATGCATTGAAATTGGCCGGAATTGTGGTGAATTCGATGACTGTTAGTGATTTCTGGTAGTTGTTTTTGGCTTGATTTCCAGTTTTGGAAAAAGGAGTAGGGTTTCGGACAGTGTAGAGACGCAGAGATGGGAAATGGTGTCTGCTCGTCAATCCTGGGCGATGGTTTGGTATTTATATGGTGGGCCAATTGGATCGGGTTTGGGCTGACTTAATGGGCCGCTATTGTAGGTATATGAAATATGAGATCTGATTTTATTTTTTTTTGAAAGCTGAGATCTGATTATTTAGAACACAGATTTGGGCTATTAATATTTGAGATTAGGTAATTGTTTCAATTATAGTTTTGATAGAATTTAATTTCTAATTAATTATTCACAGCAATTTGAATATATTAGGAATAAAATTATATATCTTCATTATTTAAAATATTATTTTAATTATGATGATGATTATTAATTTTAGTATTATTATTATTTTTTTTGAAAATGAAGAAATATGCTATAATTACATTGAAACCCAAAGTAGTAATTGAATACACTTATACGGTTTTTGTTTCAATAAAGAGGTTCATATTGAAAGACTATTGCCTTACCTTTCTTTGGGCGTTAATATTAATTTGAAATAAACAATACCATTAAAATAGTGATCGTTTTTTGTTTATACTACATGTATTTCTTTGAATATTTTATCACATAAATATTTCATGTATTATTAGTATTATTGATATAATATTTTTTTTATTTGTTTATGATTTTTTGTTATGTTTTGTTGGGTTTTATAAATATATCTTCTTTTTTTTTTGAAAACCAAAACGGCAGATATATTAATGCAAAAACGCATAAATAAAGTCAGGAGGGACTAAGTCCCAGTACATAGTCGCAGATTGCGTGAAAGCATAAGAAGCAAGAGAATGAGCAATAGAATTTGTTGATCTAGAGACCCAACTTAAACGACAATAAGAAAAAGACGCCATTGAAGCCCTACACGCATCCATGGCAATACCAGCGTATGAGCGAAGAACCGAATGCGTGGACGATAAACCGGAATGGAGCTGTAAACAATCCGTGAACATGTGAACATCAAGCACCCCTTTCTGTTTCAGCCAAGTGAGAACCGCACTACACGCGGCCGCTTCTGCCATCAACGGGGAGAAGCATGCGTGTAGCTTCCCTGCACAGGCTGCGCGAAAAAGTCCCTCTGGAGTGAACAGCACTGCTCCAAACGACGCTGACATGGTGGCCGACTGAAATGATGCGTCGAAGAAACAGCGTGGATGCTGCAGCGAATGGTGCGGGAGACCGCGGGTTACGGCAGGCTGAGTCGCTGGCGGAGGCAGTGATGGATTTGTCGGCGGAAACCCGTGAACAGCTCTCCAACTCCGTAGCGCAGATTCGGCTTGCAGCAAGACTCTCTTTGGCGTTGGCAGACACTTCTCCCATACTGATGAATTTCGTGCTCGCCAAATTGCGTACAAGACTGCCACAACGAAAGCCACATCATCCTCAGATAATAAAGTCATAACATTTGTGAACCATAAACCAAAAGTGTCACCCGAAATAGATGATAAATTCAAAGAGGAAGCATGCCAAATTAGTTGAGAATAGTCACACAATATTAGGGCATGCATAATATCCTCATGTGCCAACCCACACTTGGGACATGAAGGATCCACCTCAACTCTCTTTAAAAGCAAATTTGTGGTTACAGGAAGAATATCATTGATAGCTCTCCAAAGGAAGGTCTTCCATTTTGGAGGCACCCTAACTTTCCACAATGGGATCCATTTATCAAAGGAGTTAGGGGTGCCTTCCAAATCACCCATTAATAATCTATAACCACTCTTCACAGAATAACAGCCCTTTGAATCACCATGCCAAAACCAAGAATCCTCATAATCTGGTGAGATTGGGATTCTAGAGATACGGGTCACATCTTGAGGGAGGAAAATATCTGTCAAAATTGAGAGGTCCCATGTATTAGTGGCATCATCAATTAAGCCAGAAACTAATGAACCATTCAGCGTAGGGGGCATAGGGGTTTGAATCATGGGAGTTGGATCATCCGGAAGCCATGGGTGACCCCAGATCACTGTCGATTTCCCATTACCAATCCTTCGTCTGACACCCCCGCATACCATATTGTGGGCTGCCATTATACTCCGCCAGCAATAACTTGGACAAGAACCCAAAGTTGCATCAATGAAAGAAACCTGAGGGAAATATCTTGCCTTATAGACTCTAGCCACCAAGGAATGTGGGTTTGATAGAAATCTCCAGGCCTGCTTTCCCAACATTGCCAGATTGAAAGCACGTAAATCTTTGAACCCCAGACCTCCAAACTTCTTTGGCACACATAAACGGTCCCATGCTTTCCAATGAATTCTTCTTTCATTCCCCGAGTCCCACCAATAGCTATTCATAACTCTCTGAATTGATAGGCACGTAGACTCAGGTAATAAAAAAACACTCATTGAAAAAGTAGGCATAGCCTGGGCCACCGTTTTTAATAAAACTTCCTTACCCGCCTGTGAGAGGAGCTTCTTGTTCCAGGAGCCAATTCTTTGCCGAATTTTATCTTCAATATATGAAAAGGCAGCCTTTCTGTTTCTTCCTACAAAAGCAGGCAGACCCAGAAATTTCCCAAAATTGGGAGCCTGAACAACACCCAACACTTGTGCCACCTCCTCCCTTATATCCTCTGAAGTATTCCTGCTAAAACAGACACTTGATTTGTGGTAGTTAACAGATTGGCCTGATAAATTCTCATACCTCTCCAGACAGAGCTTAATGGCACTTGCTTCCTGGGGATTCGCTTTAAAGAATAATAAGCTATCATCTGCAAAAAATAAGTGTGAGATGGCGGGGGCACCTCTTGCTACTCTACAACCATGAATTAATCCATCCATCTGAGCTTTCTGTAATAAAAGAGAGAGACCCTCTGCACAAATAATAAAGAGATAAGGAGATAGAGGATCACCCTGTCTCAACCCACGGGTTGGAATGACCTGTCCACTATCAACTCCATTTATCAAGAAATTATAGGAGACAGTAGTAACACACAACATGATCAAATTCACCCATCTTTCAGCAAAACCTAAGGCGAGGAGCATGTTACGCAGGAACGACCACTCCATACGATCATAAGCCTTAGCCATGTCAAGTTTAAGGGCACCCCATCCCACCAAACCACTCTGTTTCCTGTTAAGATAATGCCCAACTTCAGCTGCCACAAGAATATTATCTGTAATCAATCTGTCAGGAATGAAAGCACTCTGGGACTCAGATATGATGTTCCCTAATAAGTGTTTCATCCTATTTGCCAAAACCTTAGCCATGATTTTATACAAAACATTGCATAAGGCAATGGGCCTGAGGTCAGAGACCGATTCTGGAGCACTTTTCTTAGGAATAAGGACCACATTGGTGTTATTGAGGCCATTCGGAAAAGAACAAGTATTGAGACAATCAATAACAAAGTCAGCCACATCAACTCCTACTACATCCCAGTAATGCTGGTAGAAACTCGGATTCATACCATCCGGGCCAGGAGCCTTGTCAGGAAACATTGAGAACAGAGCTGTTTTAACCTCCTCACGATCAAAAGGCCGAAGTAAAGCCTCATTCTCACCCTGTGATATCTTAGACACCACAGATGAAAAAAAGGGGTCTGTAGATGGCTCACCACTTGACCGGAAGATATTATCAAAGTAATCCAACACTACAGCACTCATGGGGTCTCCCTCCACCCACACACCCACATCATTTTTAAGTCTAAGCAACATATTTTTCTTTTTACGGGCAGAAGCATACCTGTGATAGAAACGTGTGTTGGCATCAGCCCCTCTCAACCAATGCTGCTTAGCGCGTTGTCGCCAGAAAATGTCCTCCTGTGCCTCTAGACGAGCCAACTGACCCTCGATGCATTGGAACTCAGCCAATGAAGCTGGGTCCCTACAGCCTTGAAGAGCCAACTGGTCCCCTTTAAGCCGCTTGATCTGTTCACCAAACTTGTGAAAATGATCACCACCCCATGCCATCAGCCTGTCTCCACACCGCTTCTGACAGCCTAACAAACCATCCACCCTACCAGCTATCCAGGCAGATTCCACAACTTCCCTACAACCTTCATCAAGTGTCCAGGCCATCTCGAACTTAAAAGACCGTCTTTCTCTATAGCCTCTCGACCGCATACTGCACATAGAGAGATATAAAGCCGAATGATCCGAAGTCCGCATAAGAAAGTTCTCTACCATCGCACCCGGTTGTAGGTTGATCCAGCTGTCAGAAGCCATAACCTTATCGAGCCTCTCCTCAATCCAACCTTCGGTCCCTCTCCCTCTTTCCCAAGTGAACTGATAACCTCTCATAGGTAACTGAATTAGACCACAGACATCCACCGTTTCTTCAAAACCTCGCAGAAGAGCTTCAGGATGTGGGTTTCCACCATGTTTCTCAGACTGGTATAAGAGATCATTGAAATCCCCTAACACCACCCAAGGTAGATCAGACCTACCAGCAAGAGTCAAAAGCAAATCCCATGACTCCCTCCTCCTGCTACGTTCAGGGAAGCCATAGAAGCACGTCATTCGCCACGGAGTGAGAGAAGAAATAGAGACCTCCACATCAATATGATTTTTCGAAAAACTCAACAACTTAGCAGTACAATTCTTTTTCCAAAGCAGGGCAAGACCGCCACTTAAGCCAACATTATCCACATAGAAAAGACCTTCAAAACCTAACTTTACCCGAAGGGTTTCTGCATGAACGCGGGGAACTTTGGTTTCCATCAAGAAAACAAACTCGGGCTTCTTACGGGACACAAGGTCCACCAACTCACGAACTGTTCGTGGATTGCCCAAGCCACGACAGTTCCAGAAAAGAGTACTCATGATGATGGGCGGGTCTGTGGCACTAGACCCGCCGCACGCAAGTTTTTTGGCACATCAACATTCATTGCATCAACAGTAGCTAGGCTTGGCGTCCTACTCCCGCTTCCCGCAGTCCGACCACCCCCACCCGAACCCTCACGCCTTCGTTTAGTCACAATCACTACACCGGGCTCGGTTTGATGATCAGAAGACACATGAGCAGCCGCCTCACGCGGCATATCAGCCCTTACAGTAGCCGAATCCGCCGGCCGAATTGGGCCCTCAAGAGGAACCAGCCAAGGGTCGCCGATTGCCCTCGGACCACGATTAACACCGGCGCGCAACTCAGGCCCAAAAGGATACTCTTCAACCGGTATGAGCGCCTCCCTAGCCTTCAAACAGAATTTATGAACATGGCCCAACATACCGCAGAAGAAACAATACGAATGCAGCCTTTCATATTTGAACGTAACCCAGCAAGTAGACTTGTCTCTCTTAACGAGTTTCATTCGCCGTTTAATTGGTCGTGTAACGGGGATTGAAACACGAATACGAAAGAAAGTCTTCCAAGGAGCCCCTGCGAATCTATCATCACCCCGCACAAAGGAACCGAGGAAGTTATTACCAATCTGCTCCAGCACCGAATCGGATGTGTAACCCAACGGCAGGTCGTGGACTTGAACCCACATGTCCACCGAGTCTAAAGGAACCTCCCCTGGCAGTTTACCATCACATACCTGGCGGCATACCAAAGTATGATTCTCAAACGACCATGGCCCTTCTTCGAGCACGTGCAGCATATCCGACTCGTGGTAAAAAACAAACAAGAACAGGCCTGGTTGTGTTTCTGTTATTTGAACGCCTTTGACAGGTTGCCATACCGAAGCCATAACTTGTCTCATATATTCAACCTTCACGAGTTTGCTAGTCAAGAAACGGCCTACAACCACCCAAGCCTCCTCACCACCAACCTCTACGGTGCCGACACCATCGCCGACCGGCTCGAACTCTTCATCTTCGTCCTCAAGTGCAAGGTCCGCCCAGTGAGCCGTGAGACGCCCAACCACACCATCTGACGTTGCTGTCGCCATGCAACTCGTCGAAACCAAAGATATCGTAACAAACCCACGACAGGGAAGAAAAACCGATGAAAAACAATCGGGAGGAAAGCTCTGAAAGTGTCGGAAAAACTAGGAAAACCCTAGTAGGGAAGAGGAAACCCTAGATAGACTAGAGAGAAAAATTTTGAGTTGATCATAAGTCATATAGATGTCCAATTTAATTTTAAAATATATCTTAGTTGTATTACAAAATTTGTATATCTTTGTCGAAAAGTTTTAATATTTTATTTTGTATACTAAACCACGTTATATAACATTACTTATTTGTAAATAATAAGGTTTAGTGTTTATATATGTTTTAGGAAAAAAAAATAGATGCTTTGACAAAATATAACATAGAATTTGTTTTTTCTTTTTTATTGATTTGTATATAGTTTCAAATTGTAATCTTATGTAACTATTTTCTTCTTTTATTTATGAAATATGTATATTTCTAATGCTGATTTATATAATGACAATAAATAAAAGTCAGGGGCAAAGTCTGTCTCATGTTAGGACTATTTTTAAAGAAACCTGTATTTGTTCATGGTCAACTTTATGTGGTGCTATCACAAGTGAACAATCTCATTGGTCTTAATGTTGTTATTCTTGATGAGAATGGAGATTACTGTAATTCAACTTGTATACAAAGAGGTCTTTAATAATTTGTAAGTTTTATATAATATAATGTAATGGAATATTATCATCTTAATTTTAAACAATAACATGTTCTTATCTTTTTGTATACATATCATTATACATCATTGTTATTCTGTGTTATTTTTCTTCCATTATAGTTAAATGGTATTATAATACTAAGCCTGCAGCAATTATATTGTCAACTATATTTTAGAACTATACTTTTTTTTTTTAATAGAACAACATTATTTATATGTTTTCAAATTTCAGTCCGTGCATCGCACTGGTAGAATACTATGCGACTCTATCAAAAGTAAACAAACCTAATGGTCTTAAGGTTGTTATTTTTGATGAAAAGGGCGATTATTCTTCTTCTACATCAAATGTTGTATTCAAAGACGGTTTTAAGAATTTGTAACTTTTAAATATAATGGAACAATATGATTGTATGTAGCCAATAATATATTTTGTAATGAATTTGATAATCTGAGTTTAGTATTGTTTATTCTTTTAATAATATGAGATTACCGTGATGCTATTATTAAACTAACTATACGTCAAAATAAACTATAAATTAACTACATAGTTGCGTATCTTTGAAATTAAATTTAATTATACTAATACTTTGTAATAATATAACCTTAAATTTTTATTTCTAAATTTCAGTCCGTGCATCGCACGGGTGGCATACTAGTTACCATAATAACCCCACTTACACATACGCGAATTTTAGTAAGATTAATGAAATTGGACGGCGCAGATTAGGTCACATAATCGCACCAGAGCTTGCCGCCGCATTTGAACAAATATCTACAAATATACATACATACATACATACATACATATATATATATATATATATATATATATATATAGAAATTTGTTCAAATGTGGTCGCGCCTTCCCGTGCGGCCGTGCGGTCACACACCACTCAATGTTACGAAATACACCACTCAATGTTAAGAAACACACCACAATGAAAATACACAAAAACACCACAAAACACACCACACACCCAAAATAATGCACCATAACTCCCATGTCCCTAATGGTGCATTTGCTAATACTGTGTGGTGTATATTTGCATACCTAGTGGTGTGTTTTTTGGTGATGCGTTCCTAACGATGCATATTTGTGTGGTGCATTTTCTAACACTGAGTGGTGTATATCTGTATACATAGTGGTGAGGCCGCACTGTTCACACGTTAAGACGCGGCCATACTTGAACATGACCCTATATATATATATATATATATATATATATATATATATATATATATATATATATATATATATATATATATATATGTCTATGCCTTCCCGTGCGATCTGTGCGGTTTACACCACTCAATGTTAAAAAATACACCACTCAATTTTAAGAAATACACCATACAAATATGCACTATTAGGTACACATCACTAAAAACACACCACTACGTATGAAAAAATACACCACACAGTGTTAAGAAATGCACAATAAGAAACAGGGGAGTTATGAGGTGTTTTTATGCATTTTCATTGTGGTGCAAATAAAGATAAGTGTATATTGGTGCGTATAATAGTGTGATTTATTATAGATGTTGATGATGATTTTACAAGAGTAGTTCTATTTCATGTGTGGTGGGTAAATTGTGCATTTTAATCTGAGTACTGGTGCAATTTAGTTAGTTAAGTGGTGCATTCTGTTACTAATGCTAGTGCATTTTATGGTACTATGTGTTATTGGTGTATGCTAGTTAAGAGGTGTATATTATAATAAGTTTTGGTGCATTGTTTGTCAGTATTATATATTTCTATTGTTAGAATGCAAATAGATATAAGTGTATATCAGAGTTCATGTCTGTACACCTATATTTCAATTAAAAAAGCTCATGCAGGTAGCAAGCGAAAAGCAATAGATAAAGGAAACACATCAACAAGCAAAGAGCCCCGAACATCCACTGCAGAGCCAGGACAAGAGCAACTAGAAGACCAACACACTGAACAGGCACAACAGCCCCTAGCAAGAGCATATTGAAGAAGAACAACCTGCCCAAGCAGACAAGGTTGACAGTCCAGAGCAAACGGATGCTGAGGATAACACCACGAGGGCAGATGATGATGGATTAAAAATTAGGGCACTTCCAAAAATACTAACCAATGCTATAGAGCAACTAAGCCCTGCACAGCGCCAAGCTGTAAAGGACATTGGGTTAGGCAGTCTTCTAGACCTACAAATCACCAACTTGCCGCGCCAGATGGGGCTATGGTTAGTCGAAAACTTCGATTCAAGAAGTTGTACATTAAAGCTCCAAAACGGACAGACTATCCATATAACTGCTGATGATGTTGCTGCAGTTCTAGGCCTGCCAAAGGGAAATATTGAAATAACAAAGAGAACAGTGAAGGCAATCCCAGAAATATTGAAAGAATGGAGGTGGTTCTTTGAAAAAACAACTGCATATATCACACCAAAATCATCGAGAAGGAAAATGGTAGAAGTTGATGCTGCTGATCCATGGTTCAAGCGCCATTTTGCCCTGCTGGTGATGAGTGTATTAATAGATCCAATGGTCAATGGGTATGTGAACCAAAACTATATTGACCACCTCCTGGATGTGGGCAACATACCAAATTTGAATTAGAGTCAGATGGTCATCAATGCATTGATCAATAGCAAGCAGGTGTGGATGAAGAGCGCAGACAAGCTCTATGGAGGACCAATTTTCTTCCTCATGGTAAAGCTGCTCCCATTACCTCCCAAACCTTTAACCATCAAAGCAATCCAACTATTAATACTCTCAAACATAATATGTAGGTATTCTATGTGGACCGTGTGGTGCTTTTCAGACGCATAGTGCCAAGAAGCTTCCTAGCCATCAAAAATTGGACATTCAAGATGTTGTCTAAAAGAGAGCGTGATGAGATAAAGTTAGGAGGATTTGGATATGGGCATGTTGATACTTCCTTGAGGCTTGACAATGCACCACCTGAGGAGGGAAATCCATCAATTCCAGTACCTGATGTCCCACAGCCACCACAGCCACCACAGCACCCACAGCCACAAGAAGAAGACGCCCCCTTGCCGGAAGGATTACAGGTAAACACCTATCTACAAACACACTCATGGTGAATTGCTGTTATGCAGTGTTGAACATTTTAGAAAATCTTAAAATATGTCAAATTATACAACAGTCTACTCATTACTTGGTGCATATCTTGATATTTGTTGGTGTAATTATTAGGTAGAATGGTGTATTATATTACTAATACTGGTGCATTTTACAATAGTAGCTGCATTGGTGTATGGTTACTTACTGGTGTAAATTAATTTGTGAACTGGTGTATTTTAGTAGGTTTAATGGTGTATTTTAATGGGTATGATGGTGCATTTTGTGTAAGTAGTTGTATTTGAGTATGTTGGTGCATATCTTCATACCTGTTGGTGTGTTTTAATGGATGTGTTTTCCTACATCATCTGACAAACATCTATTCGTTAATGCTGCATTACTAATCACTTATTGGTGTATATACAGGATTTTATTAATGAAATCACCAGCAACACAAGGACAATTGCAACGGGGCTGTTAAAAGTAGCAAGACTAGTTGAGAACGCACCAACTGCAATCTTGGAAGATGACAGGTTTAAGAAGATGTTTGAAACTGCACGACAACTGCTAGGTTTCAAAGCTCAAGAAGACCAACATCTAACTTTCTCACAACAAGAAGACGCATTTTGGGGTAACCCAGAATTCCTCAATGCAGTTGACGAGATCGTGCGTGCAGTGCAAAAAAGGACTTATCTGAATGACGTCCCTTCATTTAGCCTTGGATTGACACAAGAGGAGCAAACTCAACGCTGGGATGATGTCAATGTTGTGGCAAGAGATTACAATGAATGTGAACAGAGCAAGGAAGGAGAAGAAAATCAAGTAGCTGATGATGGAGCTCTTAGAGATGAGATAGCTGAAGGAAGAAAAGGAAGTGAAGACAGAGCTAATGAAGGTGAAGGAGCTCAGGCAAGAGAAGCTGACACTACAGCCCAAGCTGATGAGGTAATGCAACTGTCTATAATTATTCCAAACAGAAAATAAAATGAAAAAAAAAATAATAATTGGACACAGCAAGTCACACCAGATCAAATCCAACAAGGCAGTGCATCAAATCCCCTAGAAATACCCCCAAAAGACTAGGGGAAAGGCCAGTAGCGGAATACTCACCAGTTCGGCCGCAGCAGTGCCTCTCAATAATAGATGTAAAATCACCAATCAATGCAACTGAGGATGCAATAAGGAAGTGGGTGTTAGAAAATCCTCACCCTGATCCGTAAGTCTTTACTTGATGCATATTAGAATTCACTAGGTGTGTTTGGGTATCATGGTGTGTGTAGTGTTGAAATTGGGTTAGTGGTGCATTTTATACATGGAATCGTGTGTTCTAATACACATGGTGGTGAGTTTTTGCGAGAGTAGTTGCATTTGGTGTGTGTTAAACAGTGTGTTTTAACATGAAAACTGGTGCATTTTATAAGCTTGTGCATATCTGTTTCCAGAGCCCAATAATTATTCAGATTTGAATCAAGGGTTACCCACTGGTCTGATATGCTTTTATTGAAGCCGAACACCGAGCTCCCCACTAGTATCATTGATGCTTGGGCAGCTATTCTGAACCATAATGAGGAAGACCGGCTTTCAACAAGGCTGTTTGCATCAACTTGGACAACTATAAGTTAAAGTTACTAATTACATACTTAAAAAACTACAAGTTATAACAATAATAACATTTAAATTACAGTTCTACACAGTTGTGAATCAACTAGGAGATGAGGATGAGAGGTATAAGAAATTCAATGACAACTACCTCGTGGACAAGACCTTTGCAGCGGAGACAAGATGGCATAACATTCAACACGTAAGTGTTAGGGATTGCTTGGTACATTCTACTATTTGGTACATATTTTAACACGCGTTTTTTTCTGTAATAGTTTCTGTTTCCAATACTAGCATCTTAGCACTACTACCTGATTCATTTTGACCCACTCTGTGAGAGATTTGATGCAATAGACAACTCATCTTCGATTTCAAAAACCACAGCCAAATATGGAGATGTGCCTAAGAGATTGGTAACACACTAACCTCTTCCTTTTTAGATACACAAAAACTTTATTCACTCACTAAAATATCTATTCCTTTTATTATATGCAGCAAGAATTCCTATTCATGTTCTTGATCATGGTTTGAAATCGACTTACAAAGCTAAGAAGATTCAAAACTTGAAAGTGAAGAGGATGAAAATGGCTTGGAGGGATAACAGAAACAAGATTGATTGTGGTGTATTCCTCATGCGCCATATGTAAACATTCAGAGGCCAGTTACCAGAGCATTGGGACTGTGGGTTGGAGAAAGAAAACAAGGACCAATTGAATGCTTTAAGAGTGAAGTACTTGACTGCACTCGTGTTGTCAGATATGAATGAGCACAAAGCACGAAACATACAACAAGCAGCAGAGTTTGGGCTGGAATGCTGACTTTGAAGGTAAGTTTGTTATCTCATAATCTGTTGGTCACTACTTTGACAATATTGATTGGACAATCAATCATTATTGCATGGACCATGGTCCACACAGCTGTGTGGACCAAAAATAAAAAAGTACATTATTTTTGTACTGAAGGTACATTATTTTTGTACTGTAAGTACATTATTTTAGGGTACATTATTTTTGTACTCAAGATACATTATTTGATAGTATATATCAAATAATGTACCTACAAGACAAAAATAATCTACCTTCAGTACAAAAATAATGTACTTTTTATTTTTGGTCCACACAGCTGTGTGGACCATGGTCCATGCAATAATTTGCCTTGGACAATGGTTTTTGGTTGATGATTCGGGACAATTGGGACAACAGTTTGACTATAGTTATTAGTTGATATGTCTACTAAAGCTTTTGGGTTGGTTTTGGTTGTTAGTATATTTGACAGTACTGTTTGGCACATGGTTAATGAACTTATGCATGCTTAGAAGCATATGTTAAAAACACACCACTATTCGATTTAAAATGCACCAGTTGCCGCTCTAAAACACACCATTCCCCACAAAAGCCCAAAAACTCTTACAGCCCGTTTGGTTCGCTGGAAAAGATTTAAAGGAAATGGAATTCAAATTCCATGGAAAACAAACTACCAGGAAAACAGATTCCACTGTTTGGTTGGTGGAAAAGAAATTACTGGGAATATGAATTCCATTGTTTGGTTGAATTTGGAATGGTAAAGAATTATGAATATAAAGACCAAAATGCCCTTAGTAATAATAGTTATAATATATATATACATATGTAATTAATAACTTTTGTTGAGGGTAAAATAGTCCAAGCCTTAATATTTTCTTCCCACCCTCCATGGAAAACAAAATACCTACTCTTATCAAGGAATTTGTTTTCCTTAACTTTTGGGAAGTGGAATTCCATGGAAACCATTTTCCATCCAACCAAACAAAAGAATAACCTATTTTCCTAAACTTTTTAGAAAACTTTTTCCATGGAATTGATTTTCCATCCAACCAAACATGCCATTAGTAACGTAGAATACACCAGCATTTGTAATAATACACACCACTATTCGTAATAAATTGCACTAGTGAAATGCGGGAACACGCCATTCCTACAGTTGATCACATGAAAAGCATCAATATAAGTAAAACACACTACTATTCGATTTAAAATGCACCAGTTGCCGTTCTAAAACACACCATTCCCCACAAAAGCCCAAAAACTCTTAGTAATGTAGAATACACCAGCATTTGTAATAATACACACCACTATTCGTAAAATTTTTAAATGTTCCAACATATGTAATTAAACGCACCACAATATGTAATAACACGCACCACATACAATACTACAATGCACAACTTCAAGTATTTAAAGGGCATGTCCTACTACAAGTGTGGCATCTCCTTGATTGCTTTGCACACTTGCTTGCAGCTCTTTCCCTTATGCTCTTCAAGTGCTTACCACTAACCTTGTTCTTAGCTTGGACAGGGTCGTGCACATCCACTGTCGAACCCATAGACACATCTCCACAAAACGAATTAATCACACTTTGCTTGCCATTCCCATTCTCACTCCCATCCTGTAGAAATATTTGCCTTTGCTAATTAATAACACGTCGTAACTGTGACAAACGGTCAATATTACCATCAGCCAACCCCACACAAGCATAAATATCTGACCACATAAGATTGGTAAGCACCCTAACATTCTCCACTTTAGCAGATTGATCAACAAGTGTACCATCAATATGAAATATTGGGTGCACCGATGCACCAAATACCTAGAAGGAATACTCTCAAACCCACGATCTTTAAAAACACAAAAAATATGCTTACACAACAACCCCATACGCTCAAACATCTTGCAAGAACAACTTGCACAATAATCATTTAAAGCTAACTGCACACGCCATGTCCTATGGTCACCATCTTTTATCACATATGACACGTAACCATCAATATCAGTCAAAGACACCACTTGACAAGAAAAACAAGCCGAACAAATCTTTTCTTGAACATCATAAAATATAGAAATTGTGTAAACAGCCATGGCATGCCACTCCAACGCCAATGGTGTCTTCAAAACTGGAAAACAAGCTTCACAATCAGCATTCAATTTTGCTTGGGCATGCCGCTGTGCACCAATAGCAGTGTCATAGTGCACTAGAAACTCAACCAAACTAGAATGTCCATTAGAGAAACTGCCAAAAAAACTATTTTGAGACTCCGATCTAGACGTGGTCCTAACTAAACCGGCCATAAAATCATCATGAAAGTATGGAGGTGCCCAAAATGTACGGGACTCAAACAAGTAACGAAACCAACCATTATCACCCAACCCATATTCCTCCATAATATGATTCCATCGCAACTCAAAGGCATTGGGATCAAGTGAATTATCCCAAACAATTCCATTCAACTTCCTCCTAAACACATCATCTTTTGATAAAACTGGTCCAACCTTCTCTCCCACCTTACACATTATATGCCACATACAAAATCTATGTTTTGAGGCACCAAACACTTGAGCAACAGCAACCTTCACAGCTGGATCTTGATATGTAACAACACAAATATGATCATGGCCCATTGTTTTCTTAAAGCTCTCCAAAAGCCAAACGTATGAGTCTATGTCTTCCTTCGTAAGCAACCTAGCACCAAAGGTGATACATCTCTTATGATTATCAATGCCAGTAAATGGGACAAAAACCAAATTATACCTTACATAAGGAAAAACACAAAAAAAAAAATAGTTAGCATAATAACACGTCTCAAAACGCACCATAGAGCATACAATAACACACCACTACTCTATATAAAATGCACAACACAAAAAAGATTACTAACCTGTTAGTACGGTATGTAGCATCAAACGAAACAACATCACCAAACAAAGAAAAATTCTTCCTGGATATTGCGCCCGCCAAGAAAACCCTTGAAAGCTGATCACCCTCATCAACATCGTATTCAAAACTAAATGCTTCACACAATTCACGCCTTTTAAACAATGTATCTATGAACATTTGAGCATCAACATTTAAAATGTACGCCATCAAATCACGTTTGAAGTTTTTAAAGTCCACACCTGTAGCCCCAACATTAGAATACTCACCAACAATCTCCTTAAATTAAACAACCTATACGACCGAGTAGGACAAATGTTTGCTCGAACACAACTTGCAACAAAAAGTTGATGGCCAGCATCAAGATTACGATTAACCTTTAAAAATTGCTTAGCAATAATTGAACACATAGAATGGGTATGGCGTTCCTAAAAAAAATGCACACGATAGCAACCATTAGGAATGACCTTAAACACCACTTTAGCCTTACACCCAACCCTATTTGTCACCCTACGTCTCTTCACAACAGTGCTTTGTGTGGTAGAAGAAGTACTAGACGAACTCTACTTGAACCCCTCACGACTACATACAACCTGCTTCAAAACAACACCACCATCCCTACCCTTCCGAGTTGTGCTCTGCCTACAATCAAAACCCACGGAGCCAGCATATTGTTTATAAAAACCAAAAGCAGTATCTAAGGAAACAAACTATTGCCTAACGTGAGGCTTCAAACTTTCAGCACAATTTGGACGCCAATACGTAGTCATGCCAGGAGATATTTCCATATCACATGCACTGCTTTCTACACCAATGTCTGTGGAATAACCTTCATCACAACCACCACTAGCAGAGTCTATATTCAAACTTACTCACCAATTAAAACAATGAAAAAATAACAGAATGAAAAAAAAAAACAAAAATATTACAAATCCATACTAGCATAAAAACACCACAATATATAACAAAACGCACCAATACACCACATAATATCTGATAACTCCAAACCATAACAACAACTAATTATACATTACAATTCAACAAGAATTACACCATACCGCCTACAAAACACACAACAAAACTATTACATACCACCATTCACAACAAAACATACTTCCTATATATATATATGTAGGAAGGAACTCCTGTACATTATGTTCCATAGGTGAGAAATAAGATGGAATTATAGTCATAGATCTAATTTAATCGAGCGCACAATATTGCCTACTAATTTTTAAAACACGCGCACAATTAAGGATACAACTATAATTACCTCATATTATTTTTCATCGTTACCTGTAGTGCATAATTTTCACTCGTGTAGTGCACATTTTTGTGCCTAGTAGTGCACATTTTTATACCTAACAGTGCATGTTTTCTGTCTTAGAGTTCATGCTATTAACCATTAGGAGGTTAGTTTTATGCTCTGTAGTCCACGTTGTTGTGTCATACAGAGCGAAAGTTTGTGCTTTCTAGTGCACATTCTTATGTACGTATATATATATATATATATATATATATATATATATATATATATATATGTATATGTATATATATATGTATATGTATATATATATGTATATGTATATATATATGTATATGTATATGTATATGTATATGTATATGTATATGTATATGTTCCTTCATTTGATTTGTTGCCTCCTCCGCAGCCCGCTTCGCTGAGGTGGCCTCTTGCTTGGCAGCAGTCACTTTGTTTTCCGCAGATGCGAGCTCTTGTTCTAGTTCCTTAATTCGGGTGCCCGAGGTGCTCACTAGCTTCTTGAGAGGTTCGACCTCCTTCTCTCTATTGTTGTCCAAAACTTTCGCCCGGTAGTACAGGTCGGTCGTGGTATGAGGCAGCTGAAAAAGGAAACTGTTAGCAGCATGTTGGAGCGTAGTTTCCGCCGATCGAGATGCCTTAAAAATTAGAAGAAAAAATATTTACTCAGAGAATATCCTAGGCGATTTGTTCCCCAATATGCTCGCTCGACCACTCCATGATCGTCTCCATGCTAAGGACTTTGTCGCTGATCCGGTCCAAGAGAGTGGCTGCCTCTTTATCCCTCTCGCGGAGGGCCTCCTGAAGCTTGGACGGTAGGTTGCTGGTATGGCGCTTGGTGCGCTTCAAGGGAATTAGTTCCTCGACCTCAGATTCGGCCATCTTCTCCTTGCCCCGACTTTGTGTATTAGCAACCTGGAAGTCGGAGGTTGTAGCGCTTCCCATTGGAATCTCTAGAGGCACGGTCGTTAGGACGTTCGGCCTGGATGAGTCAGAGGGGTCTTTGCCAACCGCGGCTTTCTTCGCTCCAAGGGCTACTTTGCCACGAGATAGGCGGGGGGCGACGGGAACGGTGACAAAACCCTTATCCAGCACCATGGCTGCAAAAAAGACAATCGGTGTGAGTTTAGGAAGAATAAGTGAAAGAAGTAATACTGTCTAGGAGCCTCCGTCTAAAGAATCTGGTTTCCAATTACCTAGAGCGGGCCGGGACCCGCTACGACCACCGTGATCAATGCCCTCCTCCGCTCATATTTCTCATCCCGGCTATAGTTAGGAGCTTCAAGGCATGCTGCTTTATACTCCTCGGGAGTTTGGAAAATAAATTAATCGTATATTTCCGAAGAGATCTTTAGTGCTGCGTCGGCCAATGCTCGAGTCCGGGTTGGAAAGATGTGCTTGGTGTAGTGTGTTGACCACACTCGGGGGACTGGAAGTTTCTATTTATACTCCATCGAGAGGATGTGGTTCTTCCACCCTTTATTGTTGTCGGGCACGTTAGAGATAGTGCAATGATGCCCCCACCGTGCTTGGCGGTGAGCGGATAAACTCCGAACAGATAGTTAAATAGCAAGCTATCGTGCGATGAGCGTTCGGGATGATTTGCTCGGGTAAGACCTCTTAGTACCTCAAAAACCCGAGCAAAAAAGGGGAAAAAGGGAAAGTGAGGAGAGCCTTCAAGGAATCCAAGTGGATCCCGACCGGCGCGTCCTAAAGGCCACCTTGCCGGTCAGCAACGCGGTCGCTTCTTCGACCTTGGCACGGGTCAGGAAGCATCCGTGTCGCCGAGCGCTCTCGTCGCTCAAAAATAAAAGTTTCCCTCGGTTTGATCCTGAGGGCACAGTCGGCTCGCTCACATCCACGACCGGTTGAGCAGAAGAACTTGCTTCTCCTTGGATCTGCGCTTGGGGTCGGGGAAGCGACGCAGCGAAGCGATCAACTACTGTCGGGCTCAGATCGGGGAAAAGTGAAGAAATTACTACCCGAGGGGATTTCCTCTAACCTAAGCTGTTAGATTCTTTTGGGATCGGCGTTAGGGAACGCAACCGACTTCTCTCGACGGCGTTGATCGAGGCGTCCTCATCCTCGTCAACCAGGCGCATGACGGAGTCTCCCCAGGAGATAGCAAGAGAATCGCCTTCCGCCTCAGTGCCGTCGTTGTAACCCCAACCTGATATGTTCTGGTTGTCCGAGCCCGACATTTCGTCTCCATACGAGCATGGGGAGGAAGTTTTAGTGGCTCAGCCTCATATCGAGGTTAGAGAGGAGTAAGCGAATTGAAGGAAAAATAGTGATAATAAGGAATCAAGCAGCAAGGATCGTGAAAAATCTCTTACCAGGTTATGATGGGTTGGGTACGTGCGTCGAAAAAAGGGTAGTGATTGATCATCTTCTTCTTTGTAAAGCAGTCGAGAGGCTCCGATTTCCGAATTCAAAGAATGGAAAGACGGAAAAGAGTGAAGGCCCCTATTTATAGGGGTGCGCCTAAAGAAGCGAACTGCCGCTTGAAGCGGCGGCCCAAATCCCCAAAAAACCCATCTTCTGATGCATGTGTAGAATTCGCGATGGTCCACAGTATCTTGGCTACGACCGAAGAATACCAGAACTGGGACCCGATATCCTCGCGACCGGGACCAAGTGGGCCGGGAAGATATTGTTCTTGTTTTCCAGTCTGAACCACTCCTCCCGAGAGTCTTCGTGCTCCAGACTAGGGGGGACTATGTGATAGGTTTTATGCCTCCCGTCTACGAGAATGTATACGAAGGTCGGGTCGACCGGCCCGTGTCGGGATCGGTCCGTCAGATCAGGTCGGGAGGTCAGTAAAGTATTAAGTGCCCGAGCTAAATCTGCCGGGGGCTAAAGCGAATAGTGTTCTAAACTCCGACCCCGACTATCTGAGCTTAGAGTGACTGCTTCCTCGCCTCAGTATGGGTAGAAGCGTGACGCCCTTTGCCTTCTTAGAACTGTGGACGATCTCCCGACCGTCCGACCTAGATCCTGATTGATGGATGGACGTCTAGTCAGAGTCGCCACGTGCAAGAATTCGTTTCAGCCTAAAGTCGGACCTTTGCATGTCCACCACGTGCCCTTCATGCTGGAAGGGCGGGGTTTAGCTTTTTCCCCTCCTATAAATACCGCATTAACGAAAGAGGGTGGGGACTTTTGGAATCTAGCTGAGATTAGTCTCTTAGCTCGGACACACCTCAGGCCCATTGCCCGACCTCCCGAGCTAAACCGGACCGTATTGTATTGCATTACCCGGTCCCCCTCGTTGATTAATAAAAGTTATTTTTATATGAGATATAGTCTCCGTATTTATTTTCTCCCTCCGTATTTCTCCTTATCATATCCTTTTGCATTCTTTGATATGCTTCAACTAATTAAGTGTGTCAGTGTGCGGCATGTATGAGACTAATGGCCATCGCAACCACACCTATGACAAACCTGCTTTTGGCTATACTAGTGCTTTGTGGAGTTGAACTTGATTTAATTTGTGTGCAAAAATTCTATCATATATTATTTTACCATTTTTCATGATTATGGACTTTATCCACATTGTCACAATCTTAGCCTAGGTCTTGACTAGACAAATTAGTATTTTTTTTTTTTTACCTATCCCTCTTTTGCATATCTTATCACTCATGTGAGTAGTCCATGTGCTTCAAGCACGTCTTGTGAACCAACCAGTCTTGCATTTTGATTTTTAATCAATAGCTGGTTATGTTTTTCTAACATGAGTATTGTTGAAATAAATTCAAAATATTATTGTAAATTTGACCATATACTACGATTGAAGTACAATGTTGCTGACATGAAAAGTTGATAGGGTCTTATATATTTTCTATCTCTGTAAACAACAAAGTGCAAAAGTAAATTATGTTTAGTCACACACATAAAATACTAAAATATTTAATTTAACCAATCAAATTATCCTTCATGAAGAACTTTGGTTGTTTGTTGATCAAAGAGATCTGTGGGGGATTGTCATTTGGTAAGTGGATTTTCTTTTCTATCAACAACTCATTCAAATTAAATTCCTTGATTACATATGTATGTATGTATAATATTTGCGTTATTAGTATTCATTTATTATATAAGTTTATATATCTTGTATAATTTAAAAAGTATAATGAATTGAAGTTCTTTATGGGCAAGTGCTTCGGGGATTCAAATATATTAACATCTTATTGTCTTAGTTTAGTTTATTTTATTTTTTATGCATTTTTATTTGTATGTTTGTGCATGGAACTACATGCTACACAATAATTTGTAATCATGGAATTTGAATAAAGTGAAAGATCAAAAGTGATCAAATTATTAATAATAATAAATATTATTATAATCAAGGGAATTGAATCAATCTTTTTTGAAAATTTATTGCATGAAATAAAGTCTCATGTTCAAACTATATTGATATGTATATGTACAATGTTCAAACATAAAAATAAAAAAATTATATAAAAAAAAAGTCATGCAATAACTAAATGGTAGTTATACAATTTTTATTAGATTTAATTATGATATTAATTATTAGAGATGCGGGTTGGGTATTACCTGCACCCGCAAAATCCCGTGGGGGCAGGGATGGGATAAGAATTTCATTATCCGCCCTGCCCCATTGTCATTCCTTGGGAGAGCTAAAATTAGAGTTTGCAACTATAGTTCGACTAAAAATATCCTACATTGCCAAGTAGCTTGTAGCTCAATGGCATCTCCTAAATGGGAGATCACATTGACTATTTATATCTTTAATAGGTTAAAAATGTATTTATAGACTGATACTACATTATAATAGAGTCAGTAATACTCCAAAAAAATTATTGGTACAAAATATTTTTTAAAATTCTTCTGATATCAATTGTTGGTCTAAAGGCAAAGAGAAAGTTTAGAGGATCGAAGTTTGAATAGACTTTCTTATAATTTTTAAAAATTTCAAAGAAAGTGATTACGCACGTAAAAATGTTAAATAACATAGTTTTTATTCCTCTGTATTTTTTGTATTACATAAATATTTTTCCAAGCTTGATCGGGTAAACAAATGAAAATGATGTGATCATTTAACTCTTCATTTGGATGAGAAACACAAGCTTTTACAATACACTAAAGCTTCTTACAATGATATGTGTCTACTTCTAATGTTGCTCTTTGAACGGGTGATACGTGGCACGATTTTGAATTATTGTTAATTTGTTTATCTTCAAAGTATATTTGTTTAAGACAAGCATGTGCTTTTAAATAATAATAATAATAATAATAATAATAATAATATTTTCATCTTTTCATTCTCAAGATGTTATATGCAACTCCCAAAGCTTCGATTCAATTAATGATTAATAATTATTAAAAATTTCTCTACTTTGAATCGAAGGGTAATACTAAAAAAAGGGTTTAAACCGGGAGAGTAAGGTGTGAATTCTCTACTTTGCCCCTCCAATTTTAAAGGGATTTTGGGTTTTCCATTATGTTGAAACGAATCTCTAACGTCAAGGACCAAACTCGTCACTTGACTCATAACTGAAGGATAAAAAAATGGATAGACCATAACTTAGGGACTAAGTCAAAAGTTATATAAAACTCAGGGATCAAATATGCAACTTTTCCTACAGTAAATGAGTTAATGAGCAAATACCAATTTTAGTCCCACGACTATTAGTAAAATGACAATTTTGGTCCACATGTTTCATTTCTACCAATTTTGGTCACACGACTACTATTTTAGTGCCAAAATTCATCGCGTCGGTCACCCATCCGTTTAAAACGTGCCGAAATCTAAAATTTTTGAAGGTATTTTCGTCCTTTTCAACTCAATATCCCAAATTTGAGCATGAATAAAGAGATTTAAGCCCTAAGATCGATCACAATTCACAATTCTCCTCCTCAAATTAAGGTAAAATGAGGAGAAAACTGCGAATTTTGATCGATTTTAGGACTTAAATCCATTTATTCATACTCAAATTACGATATTAAGTTGAAAATGGTGAAAGTACGCTTAACAATTTTAGATTTTTGCACGTTTTAAACGGATGGGTGACCGGCGCGATGAATTTTGGCACTAAAACAATAGTCGTGGATGAAAATTAGTACTAAAACAATAGTCGGGGGACCAAAATTGGTAGAAATGAAACATGTGGACCAAAATCATCATTTTACTAATAGTCGTAGGACCAAAATTGGTATTTGCTCATGAGTTAATACCCAAATTAGTCACTATAGTGGCTTTGCTCAATTTAATCCTAAGTGACTTTTTATACTCAATTAAGTCCCAGACTTTGATAATTTTACCCAATTTAATCTTCCGTTAACAATTCCATTAGTTGACGGTTAAAAGCAGGATTATAGGTAATTCTCCTCCTTCCTCCCTTTTGGTCAAATTGCCATCTTCTTCCTCATTTCTCCGCCATCTTCTTTCATCGACTGTAATTATATTAAAAAAAATAAAACTTAAAGTGGCAAGAAAAATAATGAAAAAGATCAGAGAAAGATACATAGAGAAGGGAGAGAGAGATGGGTTAGGTTTTGTGGATGGGATTTTATTTTTTGGGTTCTGACTTGTGGTTATGGTGATGGAAGTTGCTGGGAAGTTGATGACAGGGAGATTGGGAAGGAGATGCAAAGTTCAAAATGGTGACAGAAGAAGAGCAAAGAATGAAGAAAAAAGTGATAAAGGGAAAGAGGACAGAGCCTACCATTGATGAGTTTGCTGAACTTCTCGCCTAGAAACTCACTGCATGACTACTTCGAACTTTCGGCCATCCGGCCAGAAATCCACAATGGAGATGTGAATTTTTCTTCTTCGACACTGTTGTAGGGCAGTCTTGGAAAAACACAATGGTGGAGTGGGGGGAATGAGAATTAGAACAACACTGGAAATGGGTTGAGCTATTGGCTTCACATCTCCATCGTGGATATCTGGCTGGAAGTTCGGTGTAGTCATACAGTGAGTTTCTAGGCGAGAAGTTCAGCAAGCTCATTAATAGTAGGCTTTGTCCTCTTTCCCTTTACCACTTTCTTCTTCTTTGCTCTTTTTCTGCCACCATTTTGAACTTTGCATCTCCTCCCCAATCTCCATGCCATCAACTTCCCAGCAACTTCCATTACCATAACCACGAGCCAAAAGCCAAAAAATAAAGTCCCACCCACAAAACCTAACCCATCTCTCTCTCTCTCTCCCTTCTCTATGTATCTTTCTCTGATCTTTTCCATTAATTTTTCTTGCCACTTTAAGTTTTTTTTTTTTAATACAGTCGATGAAAGAAGATGACGGATAAATGAGGAAGAAGATATCAATTTGACTAAAAAGGAAGAAGGATGAGAAATTACCTTATTAACCTTACTTTTAAGAGTCAACTAATGGAATTGTTAAAGGAGGATTAAATTGAGTAAAATCATCAAAATCCGAGATTTAATTGAGTATAAAAAATCATTTAGAATTAAATTGAGTAAAACCACTATAGTCGAGGACTAATTTAGGTATTAACTCTACAGTAAATACTACGGAGTAATATATCTAGTGTCATCACTCACTATGTGACCAACATTGCAATCATGTCATAATTGAACAAATTCCATAAGATTTGAGTTACAAATATATACATACAACTGTCGCCACAGATCTTGTAATGCAATACAAAGCAAATTTGCATGCTAAATCTGAGAAACCAAAAAGAGAAGCTAAAGAGCTATAGAATCAACACATGCAAAGAAATGGTAAGATATAGTATCCTAACTCCCCCATTGATTGAATATATACACAACCACCACTAAAAGCACAAAAATTCGACACAATACCTGCACGATACGCAGCTCAGAAACTCGGAAACATCCACCCTATAGTCCATCCAAGGAGCACGCCCACGCCAACAAGACTCAAACCCAGAGCAAACATTAGTGCATACTTGCCGAAATCGTACTTAGGACAGCCTCGCTTTTCCCGTTTCCCTCTGGCAAACTTGTGCCAGTTCTTCCTTTGTTTCGTTGTTTTCTGAGGCAGCCAAGGTAATGTTACTGGAAATAATCCGGATATCGGCTGGCTCCTGTTGTTCTTGATCTGGAAGTAGAGGTTCTCTAGTTGCAGAAGATGGAACCATTGCTTGTAGGCAAAAAGCTGCGACGCTTGCCTGAAGATGAGCTCGACAACACGCTCCTTTTCTGCGCAGGCTTTCTTTGCTGCAATCTCTGCCTGCCTTGCCCGAGTTTGAGAATGACGGAGTGCTTCCAAGAGTTGAGCCTTGTTGGAATCGTTATCGTTTGCGTTTGTTTCAAGCATAGGTCTTTGGTTGCAATCACTGTTTGCCAGAGTACAAAGTATCAGAAAGAATACGCTCATATGAAATTCAACAGAGTAAAGGCTCAAGGGCCAATTCCCCCTCCCAACACCTGCTGGTCTTAACTGCACAGTTTTTGCTATTGTTGGGATTCCAACTCGTGACCTGATTCTGGTACCACTTTTTAGGATCAAACGCTTACTAATATGCCAAAAGCTATAGCTCACAGCGAAGATGCAACTTTATTTTCTTATAAAGCGCCATCACATTTTCTAGAGGCAGGGTGCTGGACTTGGCCCTTTACCGGCCTCCGCCCAACACAGTACTGAGAAACCAGATATTATGTAAAATAGGCACAGTTTATAAGCTCTATTGTAGTGTTATAAAGAATCGGAAAGCAGAAAATTTTATAGGGGCAATACCTCAATGGCTTGTTGGTACCAAGCTGCAAATGCTCTTCCCACTGTTTTTGATACACACTTTTCTCGAGAGTGTTTCTTTGTGTCTGGGCATTTATATTTTTCTGTCCAGAAGAGCGGGCTTTAGGATCCAGAAACAAAGCATTACCTCGTTTATGATCGACCCAGCCCAGACGAACACACCGGTCCCCTTTTGCGCTAGTGGTCTGTGGTTGGGGAAGATCACAATTCTCAATAAGATCATGAGACCTCTGTGCAACCAAGAAAGCAAGTTCCTCTGTATCTGCAGTGCGCCACCATGGCTCAGACTTCTTATCACTAATCCAAGGACAGCTTGAATCAAAAGAAAGCTCGCTGACCGGTTTAGAGACTGGGCAATCAACCGATTCTGTCATTCTAAAACTGGTGGGATCCTTGATGCTCTCGAGTTTAAGACTATCATCTAGGGAATCACTAGCAAATGCAGTGTCGAATTTGTCTTCTGTTCCAAGGTCATTTTTTACACTAGCAGACATTTTAACCTGAGAATCAAGTAAAGATTTATCCACCGTAAACTCGTCAACATATTCAATCTCATATTCACTAAGCTTGGAGGTTGAATTTCCAAAGGTGGAAGAACCCTGCATCTCGTCTAAGGAAAGGAGCTGTTCGCCAGCTAAACCTCCTTGATATCCGTAATTAGGTTTAAGATGTAGCCACCATCTCGAGTTAGGAGATAGATTCGAATACGAAGAGTTCCAATTAAACGGGAGGAAACACGCTTTCTCAGCATCTTGCGCATTGGCAGCAGATGCCGGTCCAGTATCTACTTCTTTCGCTGAGGGTGATGTGGGCGGACAACAAGCCAACTTCGGGGCTCTTTTGGCATCTTCCTGGACAAAGCATCGGTTAGCTGTTCTCTGCCAAGCAGCCCTTGCTTCAGCCACTGCCATTATTCGCCCGTTCTTCTGCACATTTCACTGCAAAACGGAATGAAGTAGCTCATAAAACGCAGGCACCACAAGTGAGCCATCACGCATGGATATTGAAAGATGAAAACCCATATTCCTCACTACAAATTAAAGAACTTTGGCAATTATATGGCAATACAAAACACTAGAAATGTTAGGCAGAGGCCAGTAAGAGCCAAGTCCAGCACCCTGCCTCTCGAAAATGTGTGGCGATCTTAACAAGTGGTATCAGAACCAAGTCATAGTTATCCTAACAAGAAAGAAAGAAGAGAACAAGACACTCCTGAGAATAAAACCGATATCTTATTCAATATTAACGGAAAAGCTCAATTCACCTTTCAGCTGAAAAACACAGCCATGTATTCCACAATGAAACAAATCCAACCTCAATTACATCCGAATATCCAAAATACATTTATTTTTAAATACTTCAAAGAGGTCAAGTGTTCTCAATCTCATAACAATGAATATAAACAAACACATCCAAACATCGTGCCCAAGGTTAATAAAAGAAGGATCAGTTTTATGCTCCTAATCTCTGCATACCAACAAGGAAATGGCAAAGAAAGCAAGACAAGTTTATACTAATATATATCATGAAATAAAATTTCAAACTAAAATAGTTCAAATGAAGACTTCTGCTCCACTCGAATCAAGATATCATTTCCATTCCATTGGAACACAAAGGCATCCATATGAAATATAAAACAAATGGCATCAGAATAAACCGGAACTGAACCTAAGATCAAATAATTTAGTCCAGAATCTGTAAAACTAAATAATACTTGCAAATGACAGTGCTGGCAACACTGGTCGTCTCAACTCTCAAATAGAGTCATCCACTGCTTTATCCATTAACGAAGTTAAACTACAAGAACCAAAGGAACTGTTGAGACAACCTTAAAAGATCATTTAGCAAAACTGTAGTTAACCTTTGCATTTTCAAACTAGGATCCACACTCACGGAAAAAGGGTTTCTTCAAGCACTAGGAGAATTAGAGAACGAAACTCGACAATAAAATTAGCTAAAGGACAAATAGCAGACGGATAAGAAAAAGTTGTAGAAGACAAAAGGAAACAAGATCAAGCATCATAACACAGCATAACCAAATATGGCAATAGATACTCCAAAATGAAGCATTTGAGGGTAACATGAAATCAATTATGAATCCCCTTGCCGACACTATCTTAGCACCAAACAAGAAAAAACAAGACAATTGCACCACCAATCATAAGTTTCCACTGTAGTTAGATATTTTAACCCAAAAAAAATAATAAAATCAAATATTGTTGCAAAAACAAAAGTCAGACAACCCAGATATTTCCCGCAATTAAATCGCAGCCCAAAAACACAGCATCAGAATCAGAATCAGAATCAGAATTAGAATCAAGAATCAAGAAAAAAAACCCATGGTTCATCAGCCGCAGAAAAACAACACAGAATTAATTAAATATTGGAATAAACGAAGTAATCAACAAAGAACCAAGAACAGATTTTTTCCACAATTGAAAAACATTAGAAAACAATAATCAACAAATGAAAGCATAAACCCAGACACCAGTACTTCTAACAGGAAGCTTTAATGAAACCTCATCTTAGTAAAACAAGTCATCAATCACCTTAGAATACACAAATTAAAATTAGACTAGAAACTATGAAACATGAATGCATATGAAGAATTATCTAAAGACAGAGAGGAGGGGGGGACCTGAAGGAGAGTGTAAACCAAGAAAGAATTGTTGGACTCTGAAAGAGAGAGAAAGGGAGAGATAGATGGGTAGTCTTTGGGTTCAAAAGACAAGATTTTTGCTCATCTTTTTAATTTCATTTTCCTTTTTCTTTTTAATTCCATACTCCTATCTTGCCTTTTCTCGTTTGTTTTCAGTTACCATTATCCTGTTTGTTGCTTTCTTTACTCTGCTTATGTATACGAGAGACCAAACGGCAGCAGCAGAGTATTGTTTTGTTTTTTCACATCAAACGGCGTCGTATAGAATAGACAACCTGGTCCAAAGCACCTAGAATATTTGTGCAGAACTGGAGTGCAGTAAAAGAAAAACTAATAAAAAGGAAATTTTATTAAAAAGGAAATTTTATTTGCACCATCCTAAATTTTTTTTTTTTTTAAATACACCTTCCTAAATTCTATTTGCACCATTTTTTGATAGATTTGTTAGTTTTATAGGTAGCATAAATAGAACAATCTACCAAAGACCTTGTGGTCAAGTGGTGAGGTCACATATTCAATCCCCAGTGGAGGCGTTGGCACAACATACTACATTCTAATAATAGAGCCAATAGTATTCGTCAAAAAAATAAAGATAGAACAATCTATTATTTGTACCATCTCCATTCAAATTAGTTAAATATTATGTTTTTATTTAAAATATTTATTATTTATTTTAAATTGGGATAGTATAATAATTTTGTCTATAATATTTTTTAATTATTTTTTGTAGTATATAACGTTTAATAAATTTTAATGATAAAATTAATTAATTTGTTTTATTATTCTAATGTTCTTTATAACTCAAATTTTTTGTATGCATTATTTTACCTTATTATAAAAATATAATAAATTAATTTTGAATCGTTAAAAATTTAAAAACACATTAACATCGTAATAAAATATAAAAAGAAAATTTTATTACATTTCAATCCAGTAAAACATTATCGTGAGTACAATTAGAGCATACATACTCATGGTAACTATTGATACGATTCACATATGGAGTAATCCATGCATATGCTACGAATTTTATTATTATTATTATTATTATTATTATAATTATTATTATAATTATTATTATATTATTATTAAAAAACAATATTAAAATTTGTAATATAATAATATAGTTGAACTTTCATATATTCAGTCAACTATCTATTTTCATAACATACAAAATTATTATTAAAATTTTGTATGATTAATATAAAAAATTTTAAATTTTAAATTTTGTATCAGTAAATTTAAACTCTAATGGGATGAATTTTTTTATATGATTGTATAATACAATGTATATGCAAATAATATTTTACATAAATGGATAAAAAAGAAACATTCATAATAGTTTTGTTATAGATAGATATCATATAATTTTTTCCTTCATGAAATAACATTTTTATTTTAAAATTTTACAATGATATCCGAGTTTTGTTTCAAAATCTACTTTGATCTATTACTTAATATTCAAACATAAAAGGGCATCGTGAGTAAAGAGATTAGGACAAATCAAAACTCTCTGAATTGAGTATTTGAGTATTTAACAATATTTTAAATTGGGAAAAGTGTCAAATTGGCCCCTTAAGTGGGATGGATAGTGCAATTAGGCCCCCTAATTGAAAAAAGCTCCATTCAAGCCCCCTAAACCGATAAAAAAGTGCAATTGAGTCCTAAATGACTTGTTTATCAGGTTACTACTCCTTGGACTGAAATTAAGTGCAAAACTTTGTAATTTGTATCACATTTGGTCATAATGTCAAATTAATTTGTATTCTATAAATAATTTTAATAATTTTTATTTTTTTAAACAAAAAAAAAACAAAATAGAAAAATGCAATGCCAACATATTCGTCCGTGAGTTATTTAAATAATTATTTTTATATTATTAAAAAACGTTTTGTAAAATTATTTTAAATAATTTTTTTTTAAAAAAAAAACACAAAATAGAAAATTACATTTTTCGTCTCTAAAGGAGAAGTGAGCACAAAAGAACGAAAAATGCAATGCCAACATATTCGTCCGTGAGTTATACTAAAATTGTAAATTTCGTCCCTAATGTTTTATTAATAAAGGCACAAAAAGTGCAACATCAATTATAACTTAGGAACGAAAAATGCGTATGGCCAACACTTGGGGACGAAATCTACAAATTAATTTGACAGTAAGACCAAATTATTAAACGACCGGTGGCTGTTTTTTTTTTTTTAATTTTTTTTAATTTTTTTTAATTTTTTTAAAATTTTATTTATAATAAATAATATTTTTAATAAATAAATTTTTTTTTGAACTGAAATAAATAAAAATATTTGTTTTGAAAAATAAAATAAAAAATGAAAAGTGTCAAATTAGCCCCTTAAGTTGGGTGGATAGTGCAATTTGGCCCCCAACTGAATTTGACCTGATAAACAAGTCATTTAGGACTCAATTGCACTTTTTTGCCGGTTTAGGGGGCTTGAATGGAGCTTTTTTCAGTTAGATGGCCTAATTGCACTATCCATCCGACTTAAGGGGCCAATTTGACATTTTTCTCTTTTAAATTTGATAATGTCAAACTACATTCTGAGCATATATAATTCATTAAAACTATGAATAGTTACAATTATTTTAAGCATAATTCATTCATTATTATAATTTTAGTTATTTTATTATATTTTGAGAATAAATCATTACTATATTATGAACATATATTATTACAATAATTATAAATCATTATCATTATTTTGAGCTTAAATAAATACAAATATTAATCTTTACCGTAATTTAAATATATAATTGAAAAATATATACAATTAATTTAAATCAAATGAAATTATTTAAATTTTAAAATTTTTGAGATGATTTACAAAACAAATAAAAAAATAATATTAAAAATATTTACAATATGAAGATATTAAATTAAATAGAATACTTCAATTCTAAATAAATAGAATAAATTTGACATATCAATTTCGATTTTGAAATTTTCATTTAATTTTATATTAGAATATATAGTTTACTTTTAGATGAAATTTGTTACCATTAAATTAACATGTTATTGTTTTCTCTCTTTTTATCTATCTATCTATCTATGTATATATATATATATATATATATATATATATATATATATATATATATATATATATATATATATATATATAAAACAAAGAAAAATAATACTCCGTATTTGAGTGATTAGTCAAGGCTAGGAGTAAATTAGGAATTTTAATTGTTAACTAATCCGAAGTTTTGTGAGATTTTAATTAATTTGCTTGGCTTTTTCAATGGCCCATACTTGTCCTAGTGTACATACATAAAGTATATACGGAATATCTGAAAATACATTATTTAAATACTAAAACTACATTATTTTGTATACTATCAAATATTATACATTCATTACACAAATAATATATTTTTAGTATATATTAAAAATGTACCATGTATTCATGAAAAGTACATAATTGATTATTTAAAGTACATTATTTTGTATACTTTCAAATCATATATATTTAGTATATAAATAATGTACTTTAAATATATTTTAAAAATTCACCTTGTATTAATGTAAAGGTCTTTATTTAAATATGAAAGTACATTATTTTGTATATTATCAAATAATATATATTCGATATACCAATAATGTGATTTTAATATATTGAAAATGTACCTCTAAAAATTTGTCCTCTTTCACCTAATAATGTAATATGTAAGGTTCTAGACCCAACTTTCTGATGGTAAAATTAAACTCTGTAGATGCCACTCATTATGAATATAGACTTTGGTTCAAATGCGGCGGCGAGCTCCGGTGCGGTTAGGCGGCCTAATCAGTACCGTCCAATTTCATTAATCTTACTGAAATTCGCGTATGTTTAAGTGGGGTTATTATGGTAATTTTAGTATTTATATTACATGAATTGGAATGGTGCATTTTAGTACATAGTGTGGTGTGAATACATGCTGTGGTGCGTTTTATTACGTATGTCGGTGCATTAACTGTGTTGTAGAATGGTTTGTTTTAATTTATCCGTTAGTGCATTTTCATACGTAGAATGATGTGTAACTGTGTTGTGGAATGGTGTCGTTTTAATACGTCGTCTGGTGCATTTTAATACATTGAATGATGTGTATTTTAACACATGTGTTTCTAATAAGTGTGGTGCATTTTAATACGTATAATGATGCATATTTTAGCACATGTTTTCTAATATGTGTAAATAGTGTATGCTTATAATCTGACATGAGGCACGTTGTGGTACATTTTGATACGTAGAATGATGTGTTTTATTAACTATATTGATGAATTTTAAGTGAATAGACGCATTTGGTATATTGTGTGGAATGATGTGTTTTATCGGTCCTCTGGTGCGTTTTAGTACGTAGAATTGTGTGTTCTGTAACATATATATATTGCGCGTTGATTTGATGAGTTGATATGATCTAATGGCTGAAAATAGGCTACACGGCCACACCTAATGACCAGGCCACACCTGAACTCTACCATATATATATATATATATATATATATATATATATATATATATATATATATATATATATATATATATAATATTAATCAAATGTGGCCGTGCTCTTAGGTGTGGCCGTGCGGTCACACACCACTCAATGTTACGAAATACACCACTCAATGTTAAGAAACACACCACAATGAAAATATACAAAAACACCATAAAACACACCACACACCCAAAATAATGCACTATAACTCCATGTCCCTAATGGTGCATTTGCTAATACTGTGTGGTGTATATTTGCATACCTAGTGGTGTGTTTTTGGGTGATGCGTCCCTAACGATGCATATTTGTGTGGTGCATTTTCTAACACTGAGTGGTGTATATCTGTATACATAATGGTGAGGCCGCACTGTTCACACCTAAGAGCACGGCCACACTTGAACATGACCCTATATATATATATATATATATTCTTTTAAAATAAAAGTAATATGTGATATGTGTAAAACCGCCCGAACGAATAATTTGAGTTTGTCGTGTAAGAATGGGGAAGTTTAGAGAGTGAATAGTGGGTCCGGTGGTCATCAATATCGAATTATCCACAGAGATGAAGTGCGGCGACCTTATGGTACGCGTAAAAGTCTTTACTATTATTATTACTTTTAAAAAATTACACTTTTATCCTTAAGTTATACGATAATTGTAAAATTCGTGATCATACTCATTATTCGTTTCTAAGTTATCAATGTCGTTACACTTTTCGTCCTTTTACTAATAAACCATTAGATATGCAATTTGCAATTTTAGTATAACTCAAGGACGAAAAATGAGCGGAAAATGACAATAAGTGTAATGCCAATAATAACTTAGGAATGAAATGTGAGCATAATCAATACTTAGGGACAAATTATGTAATTATCTTACAAATATTATTATACTATTATTTTTTAACAATAAAAAATCATAAAATTGTTCTTACATCATTAAAGTTTCACACACATACATATGAGTAATGCTACCACTCCTCATAATCTCCCTCTTGACATGACATTTTTTATTTGATGATTTAGAGTGTGTTTGATAACCCGGAAAATGATTTCAGGAATTTATTTCCAATCTTTTGGTGTTTGGCAACGTCCGAAAAATGTGGTCAACGGAAATCATTTTCCGTTTACCAAGGAAAACAAGTCCTTTTTTTTGAGAAAATAACTTCCGGACAAAAAGTCAGGAAGTCATTTTTCGGAAATGAAAAATCATTCCCGTGCGAGGAACGGCCAATGGGTCGTCCCTCTCTCCGTTCCGACGGACTGGTTTCTGCCGGAACTCTGATTTCCGACCAGAGCAGATCTGAACCAGTGCAGACATGCATCATTTTTTTTCCTTATTTTTTATATAAATATTATCATTTTATATATTGTTTGTAGTTTAAATACAATAAAAATCATATAAAAATATACAATCTACTCATTTTTCACCCATTTTCCGTAAAATAAACCAAACACATAGACAGTTTTCCATGATACAACCAAACACAAAAAATAAGACTGTTTTATGAAAAATGACTCATTTTCCATAAATCATTTTCCTACTTTCCAAACACACCCTTAGTCTTTGAAGTTAGTGGGATTCAAATTCATGACATCCAATTGTTATAAGCCATGTTGTAGGATGAATTTCATATGGGAGGGGGGGACTGGATTTTTACTAGGTTCCTCGTGATATGCGTGGACTAATTTGCTCCATCCATTTAAAATGATCAATGACTAAAATTAGTACAAAATATTCTTTTAATTGCCAAATATAATTTCCAATTTAAACATTTTATATTAAGTTTAAAATTAGTATGTAAAATTTATATACTTATTAAAATTAGTATGTAAAATTTATATACTTAAACTTACAATTAATTAATATATTTAACCAAATATATGAAAGTCCAACTATATTATTACATGGAAAAATGACACTTTTTCCCTCTATGTTATGTGCATATAACACTTTTCCTTCCTGAGTTATTAAAGTGGCAATTTTTCCCCCTCAGTTATTTTAAAAGTGGTAGTTTCTCCCCTTGTAATGTTAAATTGACATTTTTTCCCTTAAAAATAAATATTTCATTTATTTTTATTCTCGAACCAATTATTACTAATATGTATGGAAGATCACGGTTCGATACGAACCTAATCGAACACTGTAGCAATTAAACCTAAATAGTATGGACGGTTACGATTACGATTCAGAACTGAAAAAAAATAATTGTTGAATTTAGACTATTTTTGAATAAGAAATAAAATTATAAAATTAAATAAATAAATAAATAAGTTTTGATTGGCAGTTCAAAATCGAAATTGGAACCGAACCGTACCTATTTATCAAAATAAGTGTTTGATCATTTTCACTATATATGACTGTGGTTCAGTTCCGGTTCACGGTTCAACAATTATTTAATTTTATTTTTTTGGTTCTGAATCGTAACCAGAACCGTCCATACTATTTCGGTATGATTGCTACAGTGTTTGGTTAGGTTTGAACCGAATCGTGATCATCCATACATATAAGTAATAATTTGTTGGAGAAGAAAAATAAATGAAATAGTTATTTTAAGGGTAAAATTGTCAATTTAACATTTCAGGGCAAAAACTGTCACTTTAATAACACAGGGGAAAAAAGTACTATATGCACATAACATAGGGGGGAAAAGTGTCATTTTCCATTATTATATTATACATTTTAACATTTTTTTCTAATTTTTATTTAAATTCATGATAATTTTTTTTCCATGCATGGCATGGGTAAAACACTTGTTTAAACTAATTGGACTAGTCCTGTTAAAATATGAGCCTGATTGGACCAAACAAAAAAATTAAAATGTTGACCTAGCCTAGCTCACCATCACACGGGGTTGTTTACTAAAGTGAAAATTAGAGAATTTTCTAGAGAAACAGAAAATATGAGAAGTTGGAAAAATGAAAAATAATTTTATTGTTTTTAATTTCTTTAGTTTAAACTTATTACATTCATTACTAACCGATTAAAATATAGATTGTGGAGTTAATACCTCCCATGGTCCTCCGAGTATTAGGGATTTACCAGGTGTGGTTCCTCGTCTTTAAAACGACCACTAAACGTCCTTCTTGTTTAAAAAAATTACCACTCGTGGTCCTCAATTATATTTTCTGTCAAAGGGGCGTTAAATCTGAGGGCAAAACTGCCATTTCACCATTATATGCTCAACACACAGTGCCTGTTGCGCGCCGTGGTAAACTCCTGCATTGGGGAAGAAACCTACCTCCCTTGGAATGTTCTAGAAGGCCGGGAAGATTGTGGGACCCTCGCCGACGGGATTGAGGAGGTGGAGGAGTGTTTCTTCAACACATTGGAGAAGCTGTTCGTGAAGTCCGGGGTGTCACCGGCAGAGATTGACGTTCTCGTCGTGAACGTTTCAATGCTGTTGCCGGCGCCGTCATTGTGCTCGAGAATCGTGCGGTGTTTTGCGATGAGGGAGGATGTGAGAGCGTTTAATTTGTCCGGAATGGGGTGTAGCGCCAGCCTAATTTCCATTAACCTGGTGGAGAACATGCATGTTCAGGTGTAGCCAGAACATGTTCGCCATTGTTGTGACCTCGGAATCCATCAGGCAGTATAAAATCTTCAAGAGCAATAGGGTGGTGTGGTAGGGCTTCTGGGAGAGAAATCATTGGGAGGGTAGCTGCCGGAGCTGTTGCCAAGAAAATCCTTAAACAAATTGCAGCAACCGAGGTTTACCTTACAACCCAAATCACTTAATTAGCTTGCTGATACCTATATATGTAGTTTATGCATTGAGTTTATCGATCTGTTTAATTCTTATTATTTGGTTTCTCCATATGTTTGAATCCAAGATTCTTGCTTATACTTCTCAAGTTCACATGGTAGTACTTCTTAATAGCTTGGTTGATTTTGAAGCTCTCACAGTTCCTTAGGTACATGTAGCCAGCTACACATACAGTGATATATACTCCGATCTGTTAATTTGTTGATGTAATGATGAATTAATCATCAAGTTTTGTTGCATGGGTGCAGATAGAGAGTAATATTGTTTTTTTATTTTGATAGAGAGTAATATTGTTGGGTGCCCGAATCCTAAGCATTCAGAAAAGATGATAGCTGCCATTAATGGCGTCCGAGAGATGGGGGATTCTGCAGGAGGCGTGGTTACCTGCATTGTCAAGAATGGTTACAAACAGCTCTGTGACCTCGGAGCTCTCGCAGAGCAACCATTCAGGCGCTGTTGGCCTTCAGATTGCTTTTCAGAAACTTGAGAGATGGCTTGTTAAACACGTTGGACTTGCCGCTGCCGTCATTTGAGTGCTTTGAGGAAACTGGAGAATTAGAGTTTTTGTTTGGTTCCGCCATGGATTCATGGTACGCCTTGTTCAGTGCGTGAAAATAATTGCTACTATCTTCCTATCCGAATCTGCTTCCGACCAATCCAACAACATAATATATTAGAGAAACATGGTATTTAAAATATTCCATTGGTCCTGTAATGCTGATCCGTATCATCAGCTCAAGTTCAGTTGAAAATGCCAATGGTCCACCGAGTATAGGTCAAAGGACAATTTTGCCCTCAGATTTAACACTATTTTGACAGAAAACTTAACGGAGGACCACGGGTGGTAATTTTTTTAAACTAGAAGAACGTCTAGTGGTCGTTTTAAAGATGAGGGACCACACCTGGTAAATCGCTAATACTCGGAGGACCATTGGAGGTATTAACTCTAGATTGTGTTAGACCGGACCAAATAATAAAAATTATGGCCTAGTACACAAAATAGCTAATTTTTGTTCTTCAATTTTATTAAGTTAGGTGTCATTACGTTTTTCACTGCCTAATTAAATATGAGCCGCATCAGGCCGAACAAAACAATAAAATACTTGGTCGGACACTACCCAAATGCCAAAAAATATTTTTTCCCCTTCAATTTCTTTTGTTCAGAATTATTGTATCTATTAATTTATGTATATATTTATAGGAAAATGTTTCATTCCGCGCATAAATTTCCTCTCTATTTTTGTCTCTCCTGATGTGACTTCCATTCATTTGGTGCTTATGAATTGATTGACTGCACCACTGATTGAAAGGGGATTTTAGTTAAGAATTGAATAGTATCACTTTATTAGAGATGAATTGACAAGGAAAATTAGGAGGGGTATCTAGCATACTTTTATTTTTATTATAATAATTTACAAGTTAAAAATTATTTATTTACATCATTTTATTATAATTATTATTAATCTTTATAAATACACTAAATTTTAATTTATAATTTTATTTAAATATAAATAATAATTATTATCATCATTAAAATAATTAATATTTTTATAAGAAATAACTTCCTCATAGATTTATGTTCATGTTTTTAAAAATGATAAAATAGAATTTTATCACTTTCCACCAAATAGAAAAGACCATTTAATGATTTTTAGCAAACACCGAACAATGATAACTTTTTTTTCTAGAAAATGATTTATCTTTTGAATCTTACTAATATAATGACATTTATAGATTTCTTATTTTTTTTTTGTAAAAATATATTATGATGTAGTTGAGTGAATAACGTGACGAGAATGACATGACAAAATATATAATATGGCAATGATAATGTAGAAATTATGGATGACAAATAGAGATAAAAATAGGTTAGGCCAAGGCGAGCTTGAAAAATTAGGCATACCATGAGCATGTTATGAGACCTTAAAGCATGAATCTGTAAGTATGCTTTTTTAGGTTTAAAATTAAGCATACAATAGGCATAATCTGACCTAAAGTCTTTTTAAAGCCCTATTTAATATGTATGCAATTAAAGAGACTTTGTTCTAGGCTTTAAATGTGTTTTGAGTATATTTAAGATCTACATGCTATATGCTTTATAAAGCCTACATATTAGTTTAAAAAATTAAACGTAATATAACAATAGTAGTCAAATAGTTACCGTCACAAGCCACAACAAGTGTTCAGGTAGTGATCAATAGCAACAGGCTTCCTCAACCTCAATCAATTTTTTTTTTTTTTTTTTAAATTAAGTTAAGAACTCATGATCATCAGCCAATCAATTTTCTCACTCTACCATGTCTACTACTTATTGCTACTATGAATATGGGTTCGCTACTCCTCACACTAAGTGGGAATCAGGGAAAGATGAGAAAATTTGAAAATTATAAATTCAGGATTTTAGTTTTAGAGTTTGATATGTATAGTTGGTCTATTTTGTAAATATAAAGCATATTAAGTAAAAGTGAAATATTATAAAAAAAAAAAAGTAAAAGTAAAATATATATTAATCTAATATATATTTATATATAAGCAAAACATGTATGCCTATATAAGTTTACCCTTTTATACATACATACATACATACATACATACATACATATATATATATATATATATATATATATATATATATATATATATATATATATAAAATACTACTTGGACTCTAAAAATCTACTCATAAGTTTTACTCCTACTTGTGTTGAAATGTTATTGGAGAAAAAAGAAGAAAAGAAATGAATGAAAATTATTACTGTACCCTCTTATATTAAATTGTCAAAACATGCCACAGCATAAAGAGTAAAAAATGAGAATATAAAATGAAATTATATATAAAATTACTCTAAAAATATAGGTCTAGAACTTCTTTTTTTTTTTTTTTGAAAGGGGTCTAGACCTACTTAGTTAAACATGTCTTAATATAAGCTAAAGTTTAGAAAATAAAATTTAAAATTATCCAGTCTTGAAAAGTAGAAAAAGATTTTTTTTTTTTTTAAAAAAAAAAAACCTCCACTGTACAAAGTCAGAAAGTTTTTAAAATCTGGGTGCCTATCATTTTCCTGGGAAGAATTGAAGAAATGTGTGAGTTTGAAGAAGCTGGAAATTGCTTACACGTGTTATCAGATAAATCCTCCAGAATAGGTCGATCGTCGGGACACACAAATTATTCTATGAACTCGAATCTACCTTGTAAGATGTATCAAAATTTTGAAGGTTAACAATTTACTTTTTAAAAATTTACAATTTATATACTACAAACACAATGTGAATGTTCACAATTTACATACTAAATGTTTATAATTTATTTTTTAAAAGTTTACAATTATATACTACGAATAGTCGAATACACAATGTTAACATGCACAATTTATATTTTTGGACTTAGAAACATAACTTATATTCTAAAAATTTAGAATTCGAATACTAAAAGTACATAATTTAAGATCAAAGTTTACCTTATAATGTGAGACCGGTGAATCGTTTAACAAAATTTAATTTTTTTTTTGAGTTCTACTGACTCGGTTACAATGTTGTAACTGTTCATAGCTACTTTCTCAATCTACTGAAGCACAAAGAGTCAACAGATGCCTCCATTGAGGCTCAAACCCACTCCCTTCCACATGGGAGTACACCACAACGTCTTTGGCCGTTTAACAAATTTAAATACTCCGTAGTTGCCTAACTTATTTAAATACGTATTTAAATACTCCGTACGTAGTTGCCTAACTTATAGAGATATCTTTTCCCATAAGTATCCAACCAACTTTCAGAGTTTCAGCACAAGTTTTTAGTGTTTTTGGACCAAAATTAGCTCCTTGGTTGATCACCCCTTGTTTTTTAGTGCTTAAAATCCACGGTCTACCTAATTTTTATTTTTTTTTTATATTTAATTACTGCAACATTTAATTAGTGTTTGGTTAGTTACTTTTTATCATACTTAAATTAAATACTAATTATCATATTTGTTTGTTTATTTTTATTATTATATTATTAGAGAGTGCGTTCAAGTGCGAACTACTCGCTCAGGAAAGAAATGAAAACACATGTCATCCATTCACGTGTTCATATCTAACGGATCAAAAATACTGATTTTTTTTTAGAATACGGTGGCATATTCGTAAATAATATAATTGAACATCGAAGTGCGAATAAAATGTATTATAAGTGTAAGTAGCAGTTTCATATAGTGAACCTAAGTGCAAGTAAATTGTATTATAAGTGCAAGTAAAATGTATTACAGATGCAAGTAAAATGTACACTGAGCCACAATGCTAAGTGCACCTAATGCTATAACTAGTTGCACCTAACGTTATAATTAGGTGCACCTGAGTACATAAATGTTAACAATGTAAATTACTTGTACTTGTGAGTGATTTTACTTTCACTTTTTACTTGCAAATATGCATCAGCTACTTGCACTTATAACACAATTACTTGCACCAAAATTTGAGTTATTTACAAAAATGCCACCACGTCGATTTTTAAAATTACATATGATTCGTTGATCTGGATACATAGAGGCTGCGAAGCGTTCTCATCATTTCTTTCCTGGGCGAGGGTTCACACCTAAGCGCGCCCCATATTATTAGATTCAAAATTTTTTATTTATCATAAATCTTATTACGTTTCATTCCCTTATTTTTAAACAATAAAATTAAAAATGAGTAACAAAAAAAAAAAAGGTAAATGTAAAAATCATTGTCCATGCATTTAATATGGAACTTTAATATACTAGTTTTAGACGCGCATTGCGCGAATGGATCAATACCCAATATTTATATTTAAATAAATATTTGAAAGTATATCAATGCAAGATTATATAGGAGAAGTTTATACATAGGTAATTGAATGTCGAATTTATTTATTTAAATGTGTAACTCAAAGTATATGAATCTAAGATAATATAGGAAATTCATTATAATTGACACTAAAATAAATGTTTGTAACTTTATAAAATCGATAGTCTAAATACTTAGTCTAAAAACGATAGTCTAAATAAATACTACTTTTGGTTTGAATTTTTCTAAGTATTCTTAATTTTCTTTTGAATAACATTGTCATTGTCTTCATCTTCACTATTTGTCCTCTTCATTTTTGTTGGTAGTGTGTTATTTGCAATTGGGTTACTGACTTACTGTTGGTAGCATAGACGACAATGTCATGTAATGAGATTATGATGTAGGAAGCTATGGATTTTCCTTGTTGTGTATATGACTAGATCTTAGTTGTACTATGAACTCTTGATCTTTTTTAAATGTATGTTGATATTTTGCAGTGGTAGTTTGTTCCCTTACATGTCTCATGTGGAAGTATTGAATAAAATATTATTGTAATATTTATTATATTTGTATAGGTTCATGAGTAGTACCTCTTGTTCTATTTTTCATAACTTGTTTACTTGATAGTAACAACAATAACTCTGCAGGTAGTTTGAATATTGATGTTACAACGTGTCCAGTTTTATCAATAATTTTGAACCTTGCACCTGTTCATTTTCAAGTTCATATTTTTAGAATTAGTAGGAATGCGTACGTGTAGTACTTGATTTGTTTGTGTGTGTTTGTTTGTTTTTTTTTTTTTAATTTTTTTTATTGAATTGATATTAACCTCTGAGTTAAATTGTTTTCCACTTTGTGCATAAACCATTTTTTTTAAAATAGTGACTACATCCTATATACCAAGTATTTTTGTTGTGAAGGTTGATGTTTATTTTGCCTGTAATCTAAGTAGGTTGAGTCTAGAAGATGAAATGAATTGTAAATTTATATTAGTTCTAATATATTTAATGAATGCACAATAAATATTTTACATACAGGATAAACGAATGAATCACCGGTGGCTATTTTACATACTGGATAAATGAATGAATTCCCTCAATGCCTTGACCACTTCCTCATTCGAATTATCCCTTTCCAAATTTGAAATAGTCTTTCAATTCCTTGCCTCAATCTTGCTTGAATATCAATTGGCAATGGATTTGGAGTGGAAATTTGCTCACTGGACTGCATAGTCTCCATTCAACCATCATCCTCCAAATCCGCCACATTAATTAATATCTTCAACCTCAACCTCATGATGCAACCCTTGATCAACCTTAACCTGCTAATGAATCTCAACCTGCTTACGGTAAACATCAATTCGAGTAGGGTCACTCTCAATTTCAACATTTTGTAAATCTTCCCCCTTAATTACATAGTCAACTTGCTCAATTTCAACCTCAATGTTGTCCTGCGCAACATCAACCTCCATTCGGTCAACCATAAGATTTTCAATTGCTTCTGCCTGTTCATTGTCTTCAATGAATTTGCCCTTAATTAATTTTGGACCTTGTGAAGTGTATTATTTCCATAAAAGTTTTTGAGGCACAACAAACATAAAACCTTTTATTTAATTATTTCATCTTGCCATTACACGAAGGGTTACAGTACATTATCCTTCGCTTCTTTCTACTAGAGGCCCCTAGCCTTGGATTTGGTCTTGGGTGGTCATGGAGCAAATCCAGGTGGAGAGTATCTGCTGCATTGGGTAGGGATGCTTGAGTTTGATGAATAATTGTTTTCGGGTTTTTGAGGTGCATCTGATATGTTACATTGCCCCTAGTCCAGCCTTGACCCAATAGTTAGTATATGTATTTGTGATTATATTGGCTCAAAATTAGGTTTTCATGACTGATCTGAACTCTACTACGTATTATTCAAAAAAAAATTCTACTCTGTAATATTCATGCGAATCACTTTTCTTCAATTCGCAGTTTATTTATACTTCGATAGGGCCTTACTTATTCACCAGCATAGGACCACACAAATTAAAATTTGGTCCTCGATATGTATTCGTAATTCTCACTATATTTTAGCAAGAATTGAACGAAGTCAGCATCTAGTTGGTGATACTCTTGGTTTTCTAGAACTTGTTCCATGACCGGAGGTGTCTCCATTTCTTCTTGCTACCGAAGTTAAAACAAGAGGGTCAGTGGAGGTGTCTCCAACCTCGTGTCCCCCATTGGCTGTCCGCCTTGCCTTGAGCATTTCTTGTATGGCTTGTTCTACCAATCGACGTGATGTGCGTCTCACAGTGCTCTTTCCTTTTCCTCTCTTAGAATCCCTGATTACCTATAACAAAACACAAAGAAAGTCTTTTCTCTACGAATAGAGTTAGTCCAAGTCTTCCAATTTATAGATAGGGAGATTGAATTTTGGAATTGAAGATGGCGACTTTGAACAGTCACTTCAATGCTTTGGCGGTTTCCAAAACTCCAAACATCAATGAATGCATCTATTCACGAGATGCACTGATTCTAATTGGATCTCAAAATTTGTGCTCCAAAATATCTGAAAGGTTCTTTGCCATAAGCAGGAATTATCATATTTTTAGCCTAAGTCAAAGCCTAGTCAAATTAGCAAGGATGGTTTGAAATTATACTTGAAAATCATTTGACTAGGCTTTGACTTAGACTAAAAATATGTTGCTAGACTCAAAATAAAATTGGGGGTCTAAAATTATATTTTTGGTTCATTAAAACAATTACACTATATTCCTAACAGAGAAGATTACTTTGACATTTTCAATCCAGTGGTCAAGCTAACAATAGTAAAACTTCTCTTATCTCTTGCAATAACTAAAAACTTATCAATCCGCCAACTTGATACCTACAATACCTTCCTAAATGGCTCCTTAAGTGAGAATGTTTTTGTGAAGAAACCACCGAGGTACATAAACAATGATTGTCCTAATCATATTTGCAAACTACAGAAAACACTCTATTGCTTGAAACTAGGGGTGGAAATAGGCCGAGCCGTGCCGAGATTTAGAATTTTAGGCCTGGGCCTGTAACGAAAATCTAAAGCCTAAGCCTAAGCCTGAGCCTGTATGTAGGCTTTTTGTTAGGCTCAAGCCTGAGCCTACAATTGACCTGGTCAGGCCTGAAGCCTTTTTAAAAGCCTGTTTAGTATTTAGAACATTAAAAAGGTTTCAAATTAAGTACTACTTTGAGTCTATTGAAAGTCTACGCGTTAAGACTTTTTAAAAACTTTAATAAGTTTATATAAATAATTTAAGAAATAAATTAAACCTAATACAAAACTAATACATAATTACATATAACTATATCATCACAATGCATAGCATTAAAATATAAAATAAAATTAAACAAGTCACGACTTTAGTATGCTTGTTAATTTGTTTAGAATTAAATTCAATTGTATTATTATTTAATTTGTTATCATATATAATATCATAAATAATTAACAATCAACTCACATAATTAAGTTGTGACATTTCATTAAATATTATAACATGATTAACATCAATGTTTATAGTCGAATCATAATTTAGAATGAAATTTTGGAGGTGAAGAGTTAGAGTTTGGTAATTATATATATACTTGGGGTTATATATATATAGGCCAAGCCTATAGGCCTGAAGGCTGAGCCTGGTATATATAGGCCTGACCTGTTTAGTTTAATAGGCCTTGAAATTGGCTCAAGCCTGGCCTTTTTACTAAACGAGCTAGGCCTAACTAGGCCTTAATTAGGCCCGGACATAGGCCCCTACAAAGGGGCCTGGCCTATTCTCACCCCTACTTGAAACAAGTACCATTGTGCATGGTTCAAATTTCTAAATATTTGCTTACTTTCATTCAGTTTCAAGGCTTAAAAAACTTATATGTCTTTGTTTATCTATCCAGTTGCTAACACTTAAATTTATTTATAGGTTTCGATTGATCATATACTAATAATGGACAGTGACAAAGGTCTCTTGACTTATATTACAAACATGCTAACTAATACCTTCAAAATAAGATATATGGGGCCACCGAGTTTCTTTCTTGAAATAAAGACATTTAACTACAAGGGGACGATGCTCCTATCACAAAGAATTGAAGGTATAAGATTGAAATACTCAAAAGGTCAGGAATAGAACATTGCAAACTAATCTCAACCACAATTCCAGTTAACAGTAAGCTAAGTGCAATAAGCACTAGTCAACCATATAAAAATCCTACACAATACCGCAACTTTGTTGGAGCACTTCAGTACTTAACTGTCACTCGTTCGAATCTCTTCTTTGCAGTCAACAAACATTTTTCAATTCATGCACTCTCCAAACACTAAGCACTAGGTGGCACTCAAACGAGTTCTAAGTTATGTCAAAGGGACTCTAGACTATGGACTGCGTTTTACAAAATGTACTCTAATGATATCTATGTAACGAAATAATCCTATGAAATGATTATTCCTGGAAAAAATACAAGCACAAGCAACGTAAAGGTTAACGGTTTAGTACGAGTCGAGCAAAACACTATTTTCTTAAAACCCTATTTGCTACCTCCCAAAGGTGCTAGGAGCGTTGTAGCCTATGTTTTCCAAGATAAAACGTACTACAAATCAATGTTTGAGCACTCAAACAAGTGAGCCCAGCCCAGCGAACTAGAAGACAGGTAGAACACAGAAAAAAGAGGAGGAAATTGAGTAGAGACTCAACCTAAGGCTAGCCACTTTTCTGAATCGAACGACATTCGTGTCCGCGTACACAAGTCAAGTCTTTTTCAAGCTCATTCTAGGATTTGTTTTGCACCCTCCTGTGCACAAGGAGAGCCTCTATGCTATACAATTCAACTGTGTTCTAAAAGGCTCTTGTATATATAGTGATGCAAATCCCCTTATTTTTCCAATGTGGGACAAAGTGCTTATTTCAAGCCTTTCCATCTCTATTTTCCAACTCAAATGGATCTACTTTGAGAATCAATTTCTCATTCATTCATTATCCGTTTTGAGCATACAATATATCAATCCCTTCATTTCACTAGGAAGAACCCGAATCAACTTTGACCCACCACAAATTGGAAGTGGACACAACATATATTTATACCACAAAATATCCACTTACAATGCCATTTTTACTAATTTTTTCCTACTCAGACTCTGATTGGGCAAAGCTTCCTGGTGACTGTAAATCCACTAGAGGTTTGTTGTCTTCATTGGCAAAGATTTAATATGTTGGGCTTGTTAAGCAATAGACAGTGGCTAGATTTTCAATAAAAGCATAATATAAAGTTGTAGCATATGTCTCTGATAAGTGCTCATTTGTCTATATTTTCCTCCCTTTCACTAAGCTATTTTAAATATAGATCATTCCAAATTTAAAGAGATTGGGTCTAATTTGTGGTTATTTTACAAGGATTTTGGTTTGGAAAGCTTTGGGAGCAAATACGAGGATTTTCATGCATTTTGGATGCATTTGGAGTCAATGGGAATCAAGGAGAAGCTATGGAGATGGGTGCAACACTACCAAGGGAGCCTAAGAGTTGTATTTTCAATGGTATTGATCATTTGGGCAAACTAAAACAAAAGAGAAGCAAAAGGTCAAGGTGTTGAAATTTCTGCACGTTGACATCTTAGTGATTGGACGATATCTCGGCCTCTAAATATTCAAATTGAGTGATTCTTGTGCCATTGGAACGAAGACTCAAAGGGCTACAACTCTCATGAAGACAATAAAACTTAAAAAGGAAGAAAAAAGGGTCAAAATCGTCCAAACTTACAGATTTCGTCCAAATCTGCCACCGTTCGGTATTTTGACCATATCTCAGCTTAGGAATGTCTAAATTAGGTGATTCTTACTCCATTGGAAAGAAAACTTGAAGGGATACAACTTTGTTGAAGACCACAAAAGCTAATAAAGTGGTTCTGAAGGTGAAAAATAGCCTAGAGCAGTTGCACAGAATTTTGAGAAATGCACTGTAAATGGCACAAAAGCATACGGCCACCCATACGGCCGTATGAGAGGCCTATGGCACCTTCTCTGCTCAGTATTTAAGCTCGTTTTGAGTATTTTGAACTCGGTTTTGACCCATGGTTGAAGCCTAAACACTCCCATTCACTTCCTTTCATATTTTTAGGTTAGATTAGGCTTAGATCTATGTATTTTAACACTTTTGGAGCTTGTAATCTTGGATTTCAAGATTCTTCCACCCATTTCAATAGAGAAGATTTCTTTCTTTTATCTCTTTCCTTTTACAAGATTTATGTTTATTACTTGTGTTTTTGTGTTCTTTATGATATTTAATCATGAGTAGTTAGTTTATGAGCTTGAGTTAGGGTTGTATATCTATTTTGATGCTTAGCTTGAGATTATTGTGAAAACGAGGAAGAAACCCACCTAGGGTTCTTGAGTTTGAGTTGAGTCTTTAATCTATCTTGCAATAGTTGATACGTAGCAATTGTTGTTTGTGTTTGGAAAGTTTTTCATCTCAATGGGAATTGG
>CP025654.1:9724724-9740724 GCA_003576665.1 Ipomoea trifida
ACTTATAAGTGAGAGACACTTGTCAACATTACTTATTATGAAAAAATGTATTACTTTTTCTCTTATAAGTAACAAAAATTGTATTTTTGATTAGTGTTATATTTGAGCATATAAGTATGAGATTTGCACATATAACTATGACATCCGCATGGTGCTTTGATCCGACCCGACCCGTCTCACGAATAAGGATCCGTGAGACGGTCTCACACAAGTGTGACCCTTTAATTTACTATCAGCATTAAGAATCAGAAACACTACCAATTCTAGCCAACAGACTCGCAAGCTCGGTCCATTTAAACTAGATCATATATCTTCATAACATATATTGAAAATCTATTTTATAATCAATTATGTTATTTTACAACTAAGGTTCAGAACTCTTAAACAATTACGGATTCAAGAATTCTAAATGGCATACTACATTGAAAACTGAACAACGGATCCTTTTGTACAATTAATCAAAACAATAATATCATGATAATAGAAAATATATAAATAGTGTAGCATAAAAGATAATTAATTAGATCTCACAATTCTTGAAGAATCAAAACCTCAATTATTCTTGGGTTGAAAAATAAACTTAGCAATACATAATGAAAGATTTACAGAGAAAGAGAAATAACAAAACTATTCTCTAAAATCTGATTATTCATTCTACTGAAAACTCATCCCTGTTTATACTAGTTTAGGCTCCCTAATCCGCTCAGAATAGCCCTAATTTCCCTAACATCCACAAAATATAATAATTCAATTTCTTCAACCACATAAAATCTAAAGATAAATAATATTTATTTTCCTAAATTCTACCGACCAAGGAAAATCTAACAAAAAACTATAGTTGCTCCAACCTCTAATTTGGTGTTATTTGCATTCTTTCGTTCGTAGCAGCAGTTCGAAGAAGCCGTAGACAGAAGCTCATCGCAGGAGTTCGTGGATGCCAAAACCGCAGCAGTTGACGGTCTAAACTCAAGGTTTGCCAACGAAGTATTCTTCGCATATACCGTCGACCAAGTCTCCGCAGTAATGGCATACGTTCGAAGTTGCTAAAGCCGTCCGTCAAATTTGCTTACTGCCCTCTGTTGTCTACGTACAGAGCTAAAAACAAAAGAAATAAAAAGAAGAGGTGTGTTTGGTCGGTGGGTTGGGTTTAGACATAAGGTATGGGTATCATTATTATTGTTTGGTTGATAGATCTTTAGAATATTACTATCGGTTTGAAATACCTTATTAATTGGAATTTGGAAAACCCATACCCTAATGAAATAAGAGTTTCATTCACATTTCTTCTTTCTTCGCCAACTATTAATAATCATTCTCATTCCACCTTACTACCAAACATGCAAAATATTTTCACCAAAACCCATTACCATTACCAAATATTTGATACCCATACTGATAGTGATTCCGATTCCCATGTGCGAACCAAACACCCCTTAGATCAGACTTGGGCTTCATAACATATAAAACAATTAAAACATTTTAGTTGGCCCAAATTAAACAAACTAAAAGAAAGAATAGAATTAGCCCACTTCTTATTAATTTGTTCATTAAGTCTAATTATTCAACTAATTATTATATTAGTGCAAAATATAAAATAAAGTTTAAAATAAATATAATGTTAAATAAATATAACTAATTTATTATAAGATCAATCTAAATAAAATATAAAAATAATGCTTATAAGAAATAGAGTAAATAGACTACCACTTCGTTCATGACAAAGTAACATTAAAGGAGCTACAAGTGAGTTACATCTCTACAAATGATCAACTTGCAGACATATTATTCAACAAACCACTCACCACTGCTAGATTCAATCTTCTAAGGGACAAGCTTAATGCTCCCTCTAGAGAACATTAAGCTTAAGAGGGCGCATTATGACTCTGTATTTTATGTGTTTTAGAATTCCTACTCCATCTCTGAAACTTATTGCAACCATACTTTTACATGTCTTGCTCTAGTTAGGATATCTCTTGTATCCCTATAAAAAATTAAATACATCATTTCATGTACTTTGTAGATACAATTGATCAATAATAAAAACTCTCTCTATATATATATTCTTACTCTCATAAAAAGTAAGTAATGTATTATTGGTTAAATACGACACTCATCAATTACTTTGAAAATAGTACCTGCAAATAAATCATACTCAACTGGGACGGAGCTACTATACAATATATGGGGACAGCTACCCCACTCACCCCACACCCACCCCATATATAGCCTTGTATGTATATATGTATATATAACACATATTTTAGATATAAATATATGAAAACAGACATGGAAAATAATGGATTAGCTAGACAAGGTAGTAGACGCGTGTAGCACCTTATGAAAGGTCGCGGGTTTAATTCCTAGCATAGTTTTGGAGCTTCTTTATGGCTTTTTAATATATATATATATATATATATATATATATATATATATATATATATATATATATATACACTAAAAAGAGATAAATGTAAACAAGATGTTAGGTTGACTAGTTGGTAGATGTGAATTTGTGTTAAGAAAGGTTAGGGTTCCATATTGCTTTAACATAAATCTTTATGTGTGTTTTCTATTTGAATTATTTTATCAAATTAATTATGTTTCATATTTTTTTATAAATATTTTTATAAAGTTTTGATGTGTTTTATTTTTCGCCTATATCCAACAACATTTATGATTATATCTTTTAAGTGTTTCTTTTTCTTTTTTTTTTTTCTTTTATTTTAATATTTTGCTCCTATTGGAAGACATTTCTGGCTCCGTCCCTGATACTCAATGCATAATTCACAGGTATCTCAAGCTAGCAAATGTCATCCTTGATCAAGGATAAAACTAATTAAGTGTATTGGAGTGCTTTTAATTAGCACGTACCACTCAGAAATTTTAATTATATAATTATATTTTCTAGAAAATATATATCAATTTGAGTTTGAGAAGCATAAAAATAAAAGAATGTTCCAATAATCAACCCAATTTCAAAATCGAGCTCTTAGCGGAGTGGCTTATAACTTAATGACACCTCTGTATGTGACTCTTTTAAATACGAGGTCACATATTTGAATTCCAGTGGAGTATTGACTCTAAACGATTAAGATGAGAGTAAAAATGAAGAAAAATTAAATGATAATTTTTTTATATTGTTACTTGTAAGAGGGTCTAAATTAAGATATTGCACATCACTCATATTTTGATTGGAACAAATTAAAGACGTATAGGAGCTAAGATGCATGAGGTGGAACAACGGCAACTCTAGTGTAATTTGTAAAAAAAATCTGTGAGCTTGAAGAATCTGGAAAATTGAATTGCTTGCACGTCACTTCACCAATCCAACTGGATAAATCTGTTTAGCATATAATATTTGCAAATCAACTTAAACTTTTAGTTAGAATAATATAGCACATATTTCAATTTAGTATCACACTTAATTTTCAGTTGAGTTCGAATTTTCACATCACTTGATAAAAAGAAACTATAGTCCGCATGTTGCTTAGAGTCCATAAAAAAGTAATCGATCTAGACATGTGAGGGGACGGATTGAACTGCTTGGAGGCCATAAAAAAATAATCGGTCTAAACACTAGAGGAGACGTGTTGAATATATAATATGTGTAATCCAACTATCAATATAAACTTTTAATTGAGATGGAGCACATATTTCAATTAAATCGATATTCTACTGACACCGACACAGTTAAAAGAAAAATTACTCGTTCAGCACAAGTTTTTAGTGCTTTTTTGACCAATTTTGGACTCCTTAGCTTGCTTGATCACCCTTTGTTTAGTGCTTAATCCACTGTCTGCCTAAAAACTGTATTCATAATTTTTTTTTTTCTGAATTACCATCTCAGTCTCTTCAAAACTGTTCTTCCGATTCGAAATAAATTTATTCACATTAAAAAAGTATTTTATTTTAATTAAAAATCTTACTTATTATATTGAGATTTTTGACCAAATCTTTTATATTTAAACAATATTTATCACTTTATTATTACTTAAAATGCATCTTAAATAAAATATTAAACAGTTAGTTGTATTATATTTTTTGCCCTATATTTATAGGTGGTATTCACTTTTAATCCTTTCTTATCCGAAATCTACATTTGGTCCTAATATTATTGTGGTATGACCATTTTTGGTCCTCTGATCTATAAACAAAACAGTTTTAATGATATTAAATACAGAGACATTTCGGTCTTTAATTATGGTTTTTTTTAACGACATTTCAATAATTTTATTGACGAATGATCAAAAATAATTATGTCATAATAATACTAAGATCAAGTGTAAATGTCCGGATAAAAAAAGACTAGATTACGACCTATAAACTTAAGACTAAAAATTGAATTAACTCATTATACATTTAATACACCTTTCATGCGCCACATTTGAAATTATATTCTACTCTCTTAGTTAATTACTCCTTTAAATTGCATTTAATATACCCTGTATGTTTGCAAAAATTTGTTTGAGACGGTCTCACCGTGAGACGGGTCGGGTCAAGATGAAAATGTAATACTTATACGCACAACTGTCATACTTATATGCTCAAATGTAATACTAATCGGGAATAAAATTTTTGTTACTTATAAGGGTAAATGTAATACTTTTAAGGAAAAATACAATACTTTTACATTTTGATTTAAAAGTATTACATTTTTTCTCAAAAGTATTATATTTTCCCTTATAAGTAAGGAGCACTTGTCAACATTACTTATTATGAAAAAATGTAATGTTTTTTTTCTTATAACTTATAAGTAACAAAAATTGTATTCCTAATTAGTATTATATTTGAGCATATAAGTATGACATGTGCACATATAAGTATGACATTTGCATGTTGCTTCGACTCGACCCGACCTGTCTCACGAATAAAGATCCGTGAGGCGGTCTCACATAAGTGTGACCCTGTATATTTTTGTTAATACTTGTTCTCCCAAAAGGTTGAATCTCCAACTCTAAGAACTTTCCACACCCCAATCTATATATTTTTGATATAATATATACTCTGTGTATGGTCCTTTGCCCTTTTGAAATGTCAAGTATTAGCAAATGAAGTGTTCGGCCTATAAATTATTACCTACAAATAAATTGAAAGTACATAATACGTTAACTATAAGTACCTAGATATGTGTGGTTCATCATACGTGTGGTGGTCCGGTCCCTAATCCACAATATAACAATTATCTCTCCTTTCGCTGGACTTAATTATAATCGGCCCAAATGACTTTACCCCGAGTATTTTAAAGATCCCATCTTTAAGGCAGAACAGGTCCACTAAAGAAAGCTCATCTCATTAGTCAATAATGTATATTATGTTTTAGAATAACGAAATTTTTGGATAAAATAATATATACATTTTGGGTTAAAATAATGTACAACATTATGCATGTATTAGCAGAATAATGTACATTATAAGTTAAAATAATAAACTTTTAGAGTAAGATAAAGTATATTATGTGTTAGAATAATGTACATTATGAGTTATAAAAATGTATATATTGTAGCGTATTGCATGAAAAAATTGTACAAAATGACATCATTTTTGGACCGTAGACCACACAACTATTGCCGTAAAATAGCTTACATACCAACGTTTAAAATTATAATCTAACAAAGGTCAAATTAAAGTTGGTGATTAAAAAAAATAGAAGAATAAAAGTTAAAAACAAAACACTTCAGAAGCATTCATAATACAGTTGATGATATAAAGTATAATATAAACCTAATAAATATTAAATTGACTATCTCAATCGCCTTTTGCCGACCCTTGAATTTGACAGCGTAACATAAACAGACACAAGCAGTAGCCATTATTAGCACGCTTAAATTTCAAAAGCTCTGAAACAACTCAAACAAGCTAAGACTGCAAGTCTGCAATATACTTTTTCAATTAATTAACAATTAATTAATTACCTAATCAAATAGAAAAAAACTGCAATTATAATCCATCAATTATTGCATTAATTAATATGCAAGTGAGGTGATGAATAGCCCAATTTATAAGTATATGATTAAATATTATTTTTTAGGGTATTAAATATTTATTTTTTAAAACCTTATAGCTAATCCTTTAAAAAAAAAACCTTATAGCTAATATCACATTAAAAAATGACTTAAAATATAATATTACACATAAAATTAGAGGAAAAAATATCACTCTACAATTAAATTTTACTAGTCATTTTTTCCTGTTATATATAACATCATGTTTGTTTCGTGGAATAAAATTAGAACAGAATAACATTCTTAAAATAAGTCTATTATATCATTTGTAAATATTTTTTTTATTCTTGAAAATACTATTATAGTGATAAGCTATTCCTTTTGTTTCGTGGATTCAGCCTTGCGTGCCAACAATGAGTGTGTAATTTGGTTCAAATGCGACGTTGCTCTCACATGCAGTCGTGTAGACTCATTTAGACCATTGGATTCGCTCATATCATCGAGCGCAATAAGCTACAGGAGGGAGTCTTTTGCAAAATGAGCATCTCAAAGAAGGTCCTCACTCAGCTCTGTCCGTCCTACCAAACAAAGAATAGGGAATGTAGGAACAATTGAACATCAATGAAGATTATTGAAAAAAATGTGGTGGCATTTTGGTATATAATTTCATGCATCATATATATTTTGGTGGTGCACTAAGTGTTGGTGTGTGGTACACATGTGAGTGCTATGTGGTGCACATGTGAGTGTTTTGTGGTGCACTTGTGAGTGAACTGTGGTATACCACAAAATGCTAGTTTGTGGTGCACTAATGAGAAAAATACGGTGACATTTTGATAATTTCTTGCACCATGTATATTTCGGTGGTGTATCTATGAGTGTCATGTGGTGCATTAGGCATGGATGCATATGTAAATACACCAGGCCACACGACTGCACTGGAAGAGCTGACTGCATATGAACCAGACCATAGAGCAAGGAAAAAAAATGAGTTGGTATTTCGATAATTTTCTCCAACTTTAAAAGTACACTTTTCAATGATATGTTGTGCACTTTGCAACACTATATTGTTAATTTGGTCAATTTGAAAGTGGAATACTTTTAAGGTTCACGTTTTAGAGTTTATGATGATATAGTTTTTTTTGTCTGGTTTAGTATTTCACTTTTAGTTTGGTTGATCAGTTCACCTTTTACTACTTAAGTTTAGCATTTACAATCTAGACATAGAATTTAAGTTAAAAAGAAAAAGATTTTAAGGTTGTTTAAAAAAAAAGATTTTAAGGTTTATGTAAAAATACATTTGTATAGTAAAAATATTGTATAATATTAAAAATTACACTTTTAAAGTTGGAGAAAAAATTATCAAAATGCTACTGTGGTTTAAATTACATAATATCTGTTAGATTTTTTCTGATAAATAAGTGAACTAGATTAGTTATGAATTTCCTGAAAAGATGTTCTCATGTAAGATGTATATGTAAAGAAGACATTATCAGAGTGAAGACTACTTTTTTAGAATGTGAATGGTGAAAGTAGACTTTTGTCAAAGTTCCTAATAATTAGTTATGTAGTAACTATCACACATGATTAGAGAACATGCATGCACGTCAAACTTTTGGACTTACTTAAAATCCCGATCGAATTTTTTATGTATTTTAATTGTATCTTCAGACCAGACCAGTGTTTCTAGAATCTCATTAATATAATAATTTCAGTACAGTTTAACTCTAAAAACGTTTTTGGAATAATTGTGTGTGCAATAGAGATTTGAAGCAAAAAATGTATCCTGTAAACTTTAGAGAAACTTGAATTGCCAAAATCATCAAAGTCGTTAGCAAATATTGATCGAGGATTTGAGTCATGCATGATGCATCGATTGTTGAAGGTTGGAGCTATGCATGGGGAAGTTTGAATAAGTAAGGTTGACAAGTACCTCTCACTTATAAGGGCAATATAATACTTTTGAGAAAAAATGTAATACTTTTAAATCGAGATGTAAAAGTATTGTATTTTCCCTTAAAAGTATTATATTTACCCTAATAAGTAACAAAAATTTTATTCCTGATTAGTATTGCATTTGAGCATATAAGTATGTCATTTGTGCATATAAGGATTACTTCTGCATCTTGACCCGACCCGACCCGACCCGACTCATGGTGAGACGGTCTCACACAAGTTTTTGCCATTTTTCAAATGCAAAAATGATAACCCCAAGAGTTTCTTTGGATTGTAAACTCACATAGAATATTTTAAATAAAAGTGAAAGAAAGCAAATAATGTGGGTCAAATGTAATCTCTTATTTTACAAATTAAATCACTAAATAATTGCAATTTTTGTTTTTCAATTGTGTATGCATACTTGTTTTGAGTTTTCGTTATGTATTTTATAAATATATATATATATAGTTTTTAATTGTATTATAATATTGCGGGCATATATATTTATTATGTCTCTTATCCACCTTTTAATCCAAACAGATATTGGAAACGATTGACAAAAATCAATAGAAGAAATTAGGGCAAACCAACTAGAATATAATGTTTGGCTTTGCAGAGATAATTTGTGTAAATATAAGGATGATTAGGAAGAGACAAATTCAGAAGGTTTCAGAGCTGGTAGGGTTACGAAGGCGTGCACTGGCTGGTTAGCTGCATTTGATTGACCTAAAAAAAGAGTGTCTTATAAAAGCAACACAAATCCAACTTTCCTTTACTGTACTCCTCTTTTTACCATATTTTTGCTGATGCTGAAAAGAAAGATCTTCCTGTAACTTTTCATTGCCCATTTTTCTTAGTCAACTTGAACATCTTTTAATTTAATTTTGTTCATGCAAGAGAGTAATTTTGTTCATGCAAGAGAGAAGAGACTACACAAAGTCCACCTCCAACAAAGATCTTTATTCATCAATCACATCCATTATCTCAATTCCTCTAAGCAATTAAAGTCATTCATATATCCTTACAAAACAAACTCAATCCAATTCCTAAAATTCTAGCCACACATTGTCACTGATAGATTTTAATAACCCGGGTGGTCCGAATTAATAAATCCCATTAAATAATGGGGGTATGACAAGTTAACGGATCACAAGTATACCGCGGGGGTAAATGTATATTGAATATGTAATGCTATTACAGAGGTTTACAATGTAATAATAAGACAAATGTGATGAAAGTAAGTGAAGATGTCCTAACAAGACAAAGCAACGAGCTTTTATACCGGCTCAAGGCCTAACCGACTCGGAGAAACCGCAGGGAAGCGCGCCCCACGGCATGGGCCGTAACCGTCGCCGCAAGACTCGGTCCACGTGCGGACCAAAAAACCCCCGCCACTAGGTCGAGGGCTGACTTCGGCCCAGTGGCAGGCTTGGCCGAGGCCGAGCACGGACGCTCGGCCGAGGCTGAGCGTCGCAGCCTCAGCCGCGCGCCACGCTTGGCCGAGGCCGAGCATGGTCATCCCGTAGCCGAGGGCTGACCTCGGCCACGCGGCTGACCTTGGGTCCACATGCTTGCTCTTACTCCCTTTTGCCCCATTCGTGCTCCGCAACCGGTCCTAATTATTCCATCATCAGTCCCCCACTCTCTGAGTTGCGAGACTTCGACAACGAAAGAGAGTAAACACGAACTATTTATAAGCTTTCGCATTATGTTGGGTCAGAGTCCGTCCCAACTAGAGTCCTTACTGCACTGGGAGTCTTACCCGCGAGTGGAATTCTATTTCTGACATAGTTCTTATCCATCCAGGAGTCCAACCCCTTCACAACCCTCACCATCATGCCATAAATACTCCCAAACCATCACCTTTTACCATCCTATCATCTTTTTTACCCAAAATTTGAATATTGAATCTCCCCCCTCTTTTTTCCTTTCATCCCCTATATAAACCCCTTTTACCCCCTTCATTTTTTCCTCACCACACCAAAACATTACTTCCTCTCCCCTCTCTCTACATTCTATCTAGCCGAACCACACCACCGCCGAACGCCGCCGAACCACCGCCGACCGCCGACCGCCGACCGCCGATCGCCGCAGCAGCCGAGTGCCGAGCGTCCGAAGCCGCGGCCGAGCGTCACGCCGAGGCCAAGCGTCCCTAGCGTCCACCCCTTCGCGTCTCCGTTAGAGTTGGTTAGTAGTCCTTCCCCTCTTTTCACGTTTCCAAGCTTGATCCCATTCTAGCGTCTAAGTTTCGTTCAGCTTGGTAGGGCATGGGGCAAACAGGTGAGCCTATGGTGAGAAATGTGAGTAAATCCCGATTCCCAAGTAAAAGGCATGAGGGGTTGAAATGGTGAAAGAATGAAAAAGGCTAAGTAATGGCCACTCCTAGAGGTAAAATCTGAGGTGAGCCATCTTGCTAGGATTTGGGGCAACCATTGCACCGTTTTCGAACAAGCGTAGAACTCTACGTGAAGTCGGTTGTCCCAACAAGATACTAGAATATGAGAAAATTGAGAGGAAGTGAGTCACCCCGCTTGGATTCGATTACCCATTGCATTGACCTTCGAAAAAGCATGGGTCTCCATGTGAAGTGAGGTGCTCGACTATGTGATCCAAGGGGGTTGAGAAGAAAGAGGGACTGCCCAAGCCATGGCGGTGAGCGGTCCATGGCCCTACCCTCATTTACTTTATGCAAAAGGCTTTGGCGTTTGGTTGATAGTTGGTTAAGTGTGCACATCGTTCCCACTAGGGAGATGGACTTTAAGGCCTTGGCAAAATAGAAGGTGAACCCTATTTGATTTGCATGCTTGGAATGGTGTGAATTGGTTTTCTAGTGCTTAAATTTGACCTTTTGAGATTTTTGCTTCCTTTGCATATTTTGAAAATTGAAATGACACATGTTTAACGCTTTTGGTAGATAGTGTGGGGGATTTCACCCTCTCCGGTCGGTTACACCCTAGAATCACTTGACCGATCAATTGATAAGAGTTGCATAACTAATTTTTGCACTTAAATGATTAGTGTTTAGATAGTGAATTGCTTGAGGACAATCAATAGTTTAAGTGTGGAAACTTCGATAAGCGCCAAAAATATATATGAAAAGGGTCAGATTTAGGACTTGAATGCAATGTTTTTATGCCCATTTGTGATCAAATCATGTGTGATATGCTTTAATGTGTTCATTCTTGCAAAACTCCACCATATGTTGTGTTTCGAAGCCATTCTCGTAGGGCAAAACAAGACCCGAGGCCACAGGAAGAAACAACGAAGAAGCGAGACGGACAGCAGGAGGCTCCACGCCAGCCTCCACGCGTGGAATAATTCCAGTTAGGATCCGTGCGTGTGTCCACGTGTGAGCATTTCATTAAGGGAAAAATGGGAAATGGCGAATTTTGAAGACTATTTAGAGCAAACCCCAAAATTTTTAGAGGGGGATCCTAAATTGTTAGATCTAATTTTCTTCTTCCCTTAGGGGAATTTCCCCACTCTTAGTTCTAGATACTTAGATAGGGAAATTAGAGTAGAGGTAGATTTGCTTGTGGGAATTGAAGATTGAAGTGTAATGTTGCTAGCTCCTTGCTTGGTAAACTCTACTATATCTTTACATTTCCTTTAGTTTTAATTGCAATTTCCATTTTGGTTCTTGATTGTTGTTAGATTTCAAATTGTTTTGATTCTCGCAATGTTTAACTAGTTTAGATTTGGGGATTGGATGTTCCAATCTAGTTATTGTGCTTGATTTGATGCAAATCTTCCATTGATTCTAGAAATGTTGATTTAAGGTTCTTATATCTTGTGTGGTTGATGTATAGTTTGATTTGCTTCTATTGCCGGCCGGGATAGATAGTAAAGTTGGGGGAAGTATAGATTGCGCGATAGCGGGTCTATATGAGTCGTAATCGGCCACATCCTCGCCCTTGGTCCTGAAGGACGAGGCTCAGGAGAAGTGGTAGACCAAGTGTTCGAAGAATGACCTATCCGATTGAGGAATCGGGAGTCCGGGGTGTGACACCACCAGGTACGGTGATGGTGCCGTGGGCTCCCTTGATCGAGTCCTAATTGCATTGGCTAGAATCCCCGTAGTGATGTCAAACATGAGACCTAGATATATAGGACATTCATCTCCTTGCTTTCGTTCAGTGTTTTCCTTTATTTTCCAATTGCTTTACTCTTGTGTCATGCTTCTTTTGTTTCCTAGTGCTTCTTGTAACTCTTGTCTCTTAACCTCCTGAATGCCACACACTTGATTCGGTTCCAATTTGTCATCCTTGAGAACACGACACTCAAGGAACTTCTTCTCTGTTTTACCCTCTATTCCACCACACCTCCCACTAAAATCACAACATCAACAATATTCACTACAAAGACACAACATTGTGCTTTGGAAGGCATCAATGTGTTCTACAAGAATGGAAAAAGTGCCCCCGTTTTACCCTCTATACCACCACACCTCCCACTAAATCACAACATCAACTATATTCACTACAAAGACACAATATTGTGCTCTGCAAGGCATAACAGTGTGATCTACAAGAATGGAAAAAGTGTTGGAAGACAAAAAAAAAATTAACTTACACAAAATTACAACTGGAAGGCATAACAATGTGCTCTGCAAGAATGGAAAAAGTGTTGGAAGACAAAAGAAAATTAACTTACAATAATGTCACCGCATTCCTATTGAAACAATAAGAGTCAATATTGCTTCCATTGAGGCTCAAACCCACCCCCTTTCATATAAGAGTGCAATTAGCTAGGTGCCACTAGACCACAAGGTCTTGACATTATGTTTTTTTATTCTTTCAAAAATAATATAATGAATGTGTGAATGTGTGATGGTAATCTCTATAGACTAGTGCGAGGAAAATTCTTAAACGCATGAGTGCATATATTATATTTTTGGGTCAAAATAAATGATTTTGAAAGAAAATGTTCTTAATAAACAAACAGACATGCATTTACATTATTAATCAAGTTATGATTGAATATAATAGTGAGTTCCAAATTAAGTTATATATTTTTTTTTTGAGAGTAGAAACTAAATTAAGTTATATTTTTAGTTCTTTACTTTATCTAAAATAATTGAAAAAACGTACACGGATAAAAGTGTAACATTATGTTGCACTAAACTTGGAAATTTTTAAAATGAGGATATAAAATAACAATACAATTTAAAACTTGAGATTTACAAACATAGATACATATAGTAAATAATTATGGAAAAATGACACTTATAATCTCGCAATTATGATCAGAGTATATAAATTTAGTCTTTCAATTATTTGTAATGAAGATTTAGTCATTTGGTTATTTTCAAAGTGACATTTAGTCTTTGAGCGATCAAATTATTAGTCACTTTATTAAATGACATATTGGTGGTAAAAATAGTCTCTGAGAGACTGAATTTGTCACTTTAATAATAATTGACAGACTAAATCTGCACTTCAAATATATGGACTAAATTTACAATTTGATCATAATTGAAAGACTAAAAATGTCATTTTTCAATAATTACATACAAAAATTACTATTTAGTAATAACTTATAGACTGAAATGTAATTCAATTCTTCTAAAAAGAGGGATAGAAAAAAGAGAGATAGAAATTAAGAAGAAGAAGAAGAAAAAAAAAAAAGATTTGAAACACATTCCCCACCACCACACAGAAGAATCAACACTCCCCAAAGGCCCAAACAAGTTATTATTACCTCATGTTAGACGAATCATGAAAGATGACAAAACATTATTCATCCATCTCTCTTCTTTTATAAAAGAATATAATCCTAATATTAATGTTTTTCTTTAAGAAATGAAAAAGGAAATCTCATGATATGCTATTGCAATCTCTATATTAACACGCATAGTCTCCTCTTCGCCAATTTCTCTTGTGACTCTTCCTCTCTACTTCAATTCCCCCACCCTCAATTCCCTTTCTAATTACCATATGGCAAACTTGTTCTTCACTTTATGCCTTCACTTATTGCTAAACATTCTATTGTTTTCTTGTAATAACGTAAATGTCATGGGTTTTATTCAACGTTGGCCAGCTGGGAGATCGACAAGGTTTTATGATTTTAAGGTTTGTTGTTTTTCTTTCTTTGTTACATTTTCTTTTTTTTTTTTTCAAATTGCAATGGCATTATCATATTTATTTTATGATAATCTTTCATTTGTACTAAACTATGATTATCTATTTATCTATACTTGTTGCACTTCACATCATATATTAATCTGATCTCATCATCTTTTGAAGTTTACCAAGTAACGTACAATAAAAAAAAAAATCTACATAATAAATAGTTTAGAACATTCATAAAGATTAAACAATCAACTCTCATACCTTTTGATGAGAGATATTGAAGAAAGTCAATAGACTTATATGCTTATCAACTCTTTTATGTTGTACTTAGAGAAAATGGGGTTGGAATGGTTGGAGCCATTGCTCTTCTCCTACTACTCTCTAGACACACATTTGCTAATGTGGCAATTTGGGTGGTCTCTAATGCAACTTTAGTCTCTATATATACACTAATTATACCAATTATTGGTTTGTTTATAGCTAATTAATGGAACTATTGTATTGTTTTAGGTTCAAACAAAGAGGATTACAAAGCTTTGTAGCGTTAAAGACATTGTGACGATTAACAAAATGTACCCCGGACCAGTTGTTTATGCTCAGGAAGACGATCAAGTTATTGTTAGAGTCACAAATGAGTCACCATACAATATCACAATACACTGGTAGTAGTAGTATATTTTTTAATTATTTATATACTTGGCTAAACATGCATTTATCATTATCAACAGTTTGTTCTTCAAAATTTTGACATAAGTTACTTTAAAAGGAATATGATTAGTAGGGTCACACTTGTGTGAGACCGTCTCACGATCCTTATTCGTGAGATGGGACGGGTCGGATCGGGTCGAAGCACCATGCAAATGTCATACTTATATGTGCAAATTTCATACTTATATGCTCAAATATAACACTAATCAAGAATACAATTTTTGTTAATTACAGAGAAAAAGTAATACATTTTTCGTAATAAGTAATGTTGACAAGTGCCCCTTACTTATAAGGGAAAATATAATACTTTTGAGGAAAAAAGTAATACTTTTAAATCGAAATGTAAAAGTATTGTATTTTCCCTTAAAAGAATTACATTTACCCTTATAAGTAACAAAAATTGTATTCCTGATTAGTATTACATTTGAGCATATATAAGTAAGACATTTGTAAAAGTATTGTATTTTCCCTTTAAAAGTATTACATTTACCCTTATAAGTAACAAAAATTTTATTCCTGGTTAGTATTACATTTGAGCATATAAGTATGACATTTGTGCATATAAGTGTTACATTTGCATCTTGATCCGACCCGACCCGACCCGTCTCATGGTGAGACGATTTCACACAAGTTTTTGCCTAATTAGTATAATATTTGTCATTTCTATCTTTAAAACTATTAATTCATATAAAATGAGAAAAATGATGTGATATGATATTAATGAGCTCAAAAAAAAAAAAAAAAAAAAATTGGCACGGGATGATGCATAGGTTGGACCTAAGTTGAATTTGATCAATTTTTGTTGTTATTGTTGTATGTTAATTAACATGAGTGTAACTATATTTTTTAGGCACGGAATTCGACAAAAACTTTCATGTTGGTTTGATGGACCTTCCTACATAACGCAATGTCCTATTCAAGCAGGGCACACATTTACGTATAAATTTACACTCGTACAACAAAAGGGCACGTTTTTCTGGCACGCTCATGTTTCGTGGCTCCGTGCCACCGTCCATGGTGCCATTATCGTGTACCCTAAACCAGGTGTTCCTTACCCTTTTCCATACCCTTACGAGGAGCATACCATTATTTTAGGTATGTACTCCCATTGTTTGTCATTCTAATGCATTTATATGGGGTGTTTGGTAAATAGTTGTTAGTTAATTGGGTTACTGGGTTTGATTAGTTGATAGCATTACTTAGCTTGATTGTAAAAGGATATTTGGTAAATTAGTTGTTAGATGATATATAGGTGACTACATACAAAATGACTTTCTCAGAATACTGCTTTGAATAACTCTTTGAATTTTAATGTTTTGGTTAAAAAAAAAATTAATCAAA
>CP025654.1:9764335-9816505 GCA_003576665.1 Ipomoea trifida
TGTATTTAGCTTGGTAATAAAAAGACTTTAAAAATATGAATTATAGTAGCATGGTAATCAATTAGTAAGACAATTATATTAGGCAATCTAATTAATAATTTACTTTTTAAATTATATCAGTATATCATCTTTTTAATGATGATTATTTTCTAAAAAGTATATACAAATAATACTAATAAATATAGAGTTAAAAGTGTGTGTGTGTGTGTATTATACCATAAAAGTATCATAATAATTAAATGGAAGAATGACAATATATTATTTTGTAATAATATTATACCTTAAATATAAAATAAGTATATTAGGCAATTATGGCTAATAGATAATTAATATTTATATACATTAATTTTGGCAGTTATTACAAAAAATTAATTTCTAATAATTGTCGAAATTAATGTACCAAAATATTAATTATCTATTAGCAAAATTGCCTAATGTACTTATTTTATATTTAAGGTATAATATTATTAGTACATAATAAATTATATTCCATTCTTCCATTTAAATTATTATGATATTTTTATGGTTATATATGTATATTTATTTATACTAGGATATAATATTATAAGAACGTACAAAATAAATTATTTTATATTTTACTGTGTAATTACTATGTAATTTTATGCTACTTTCTCTCTATATATTTTTATACTTAAAGAATAAAAGTATAATTACACAATTTTTTTGCAAACATAATTACACAATATTAGTTTAATTGACTAATATTTATTATGGTAATTATAGTAATAATTACCATAATAATAGTATAATTACAATTTATATATATATATATATATATATATATATATATATATATATATATATATATATATATATATAGTTAAGGTATAATACTATGAGAATAAAATAAATTATCATTCTTATTCTTCTCTCTAATTACTAGGGTAATCTCTCTATATATTTTTATACTTAAAGTATAAAATTATAATTGTACAATATTAATATAATTACCTAATAATTATTATGGTAAATGAAAAATTAATTACACATATATTAGTATAATTGACTAATAATTGTTATGATAATTAAGCTAATAATTATACAAATTAATATAATTATAATTAAACATGGGTCGTTGGATTTTTATTTTATAATTACAATTAATTTTTTTATTTTATATGTGTGTGTGTGTGTGTGTGGGGAGAGAGAACAAAATAAACAATCATTAATATTCTTCTGTGTAATTACTATGATAATCTCTCAATATATATTTTTATACTTAAGGTATAAAAGCATAATTGTACAATATTAATTTAAGTCGTCCGAGCAAAAGTACATTATGAAAACGAATAGTGACACTTTAGCGTTACGGATTAAGATGATTCTGATTTTCCAAAGACATATTTAAACTCAAGGATTTTGAGTGTTGAAGGCTCCGGAGGTGTGGATAGCAACCAAGGTAATTTTATTACAATTTCGTTCTACTCATGCAATAAAATTTTTTAGCCTTGATTTTTTAATGGTTATTTTCGACCAGGGCATAACAGTATTGGAAGCTACATATTCGACAAATCTAGAAGTCATCTCCGTTGATGAAACTACTCCTGAGCAACCGCCTTTGAAGAGAATAAACATGGATTGTCCATTGTCTTCAAAAAGTTTGAAAAAGCCTAAGATTGAACCCAAGGCATGATAGCCTTGGTTGTTTTGTTTTTGATTTACCACACAATATTTTTATTTGAGTTTCAGTTCTTTTTAGTTTGACTGGACTAATTAAATGCTTAACGATAGATTAATTAACTCATGTTTTCTTAAGGGAAACTGTAAAGGAAGGAAAAATATAAAAATGCACTAATTAACTCATGTTTTTTTTTTTTACAAAATGACAAAATTGCTATATATCTAGACAAAAAACATATGTTCCATACAAATGATTTAAGATAACAATTGATTCCTATAACTGAGTTGCTAGAGAACAAGTACATTGCCCAATTTATAAAAATCATAAATAATATATATAAAATCTCCAAAGATATAACACCGCATGCATAGATCTACACATTAGCTATTAATTTGAGAAATTATTTGCTCAAACTCATGTATCCTTAATAATTAAGATAATCATTAGTCACATCCGTAGTACTAAAAGTATTACTTTAAATTTTTATAAATAAGATATAATATTATTAAACTGAAATAATAATTAAAAGTAATGTGTCTATATTTTTTTTTTGAAAACAAGTAATGTGTCTATATATATAGTACAAAAGATTTTATAATTGACTTAATAATTAAGTATAAGTTTTTAATGCTTGATACAAATTGATAATTTTAAACATTATTTATAATATTTATTGTGTCCCTTGTAATATTAAAATTATTAGGTAGAATTTTTATAATTAAGTTATAATATTATTAAATTGAATTATTATAAATATTGTTTCCATAGCACAATTAAATTATATTTTCTTTAATAATTAATAATTAATATAATTATCTAATATAAATTTACATTTATTAATAAGTATTTATGGTATTTATTATTAGGTATTAATAAAAAGGATAAAAAAGTTAATAGCGTAAGGTAAATTGATATAAAATTGAAGAAGAAAATGAGGAGGAAAGGCATATATATATATATATATATATATATATATATATATATATATATATATATATATATATATATATGCCATACAATAGCGTAAGGTAAATTGATATAAAATTTAATAATTATTTCAAAATCAAATACAAAAATGTTTTAAGGAAACATTGAATTTTACAATTAAAAAGTGTGCTATTCTTTTATTGGTTTTCAAAAATATCACCGGTCAAACCCCTCATTTCTTCTGGTGGTCACCGACTCCTTTGCATATCTTCTTCTCCGGCTCTAGATGACCTTTGTTTAGCAACTCCAGCAATGCCATGTGTTCATACTGCGACAAATATTTCATACACATACATAAATCGAAGTATATAAACATTAAGACTAACGTCAAAGTATTAAAACAAAAGCAATCTTGTGCTACAACAAATAATTGTTATCATAAAATCGATATTGTAAAGTGATATTGTAATCGATATTATCATGGATGCAACTCCAATCCACTCTATTTACAGTGCGATGGAAGAAGAAAATAAGAGAGAAGCCAAGATATGATTTCACAGATCGAGAATGGGAAGAAGAAACAGACAGTGCAAATGTTGAAGAATTATGATTTCCAAAATCAACAATTCTTTGTATTTATAGGTAGAAATGGTGACAATTATAAATTTGTTAATTTTGTCAAAAGGAAAGTAATTAATTACTTAACATATTAAATTATTAATTTTAAATGAAAATTTTAATCCTCAATACTAATAACATAATAGCAGACAAATTACTATGTTAAGATAGGTCAAAAAAAGATACGTCAATTTTAAATTATTAATTACTACGTCAATTGCTGCACTTTGGCTATTTTAAATTATTAATTACTACGTCAATTTTTAATAATTACCATAATTACTAATAACTAATTACAATTAAATTCTATCATAATAATTACCATTACCATAATTACTAATAAGGAATTACAACCAATAATTAATATTATTCTATATTATTCTCTCATAATAATAATAATAATAATAATAATAATAATAATAATAATAATAATAATAATAATAATAATAATAATTTGCATATTACTAAAATACCCCTACGTTTGGGCGGAAAAATTTTACAGGAGGATATTGCTTTTATATATAGTATAGATATAGATTGCACTAGAAGTTTATATTTAAATAGTACACTTAAAATGAACATGTAGGCTGTGTTTGGCAGAGCTTATTTATGAGCTTATAACTTATTTTAAGTTACTAATAAGCTATAAGCTTTGTTTGGTATGTTCTCAAAATAAGCTAGTAGCTTAAAATAAGCTAGTAGCTTCTTAAATTTTTTCCATGTTTATCCTTATTATTTTATATAAATGACATCATTTATCGCTCTCAATTAAAACTCTTTTGGCCTTTTTTCTTCAATATGTTTCGTTGTAATTTTAATTTGATATTTGTGTTTGAACAATAATTTTTATATGAACTAATTTTATGAATTATAAACATCTTGTTTTACTTTATATATTTTCAAATATATGTTCTTACTTTATATTTTATTAAATTATATTGATTTCATTATTTTATATTTTAATAGGTAAACAAACCTATTTAAATTTAAAAGAGTTAATACCACAAATGGTCCTCTGACTATTTGGGTAGTACTCCTTTTAGTCCTCAACTTTCAATTCGACCACAAATGGTCCTCTGACTTTCATTTTTGACCACAAATAGTCCTCTGTTAAAATTTCTGTTAAATCTAGGGGTAACATCGTCAAATTGATTAATATTATTATGATTACTTCTTTTTTAGAATTATATGACAACATAATTAATTTCAAACATTAATAAACATTAAGTTAATAATTATAAAAAAAAAATGGAGGTGACAAATTACATAAATGAACAAATTAATTAAAAATCCATGATTAATGTTCGCAATTTGTACTTGATTAATTATATTAATTCAACGGTGACAGCCTTCAGTTATGTCCCAAACAAAATGTTTGATCGACTAATGAAAAGTGAAAACTATTAATCGGTCATGTATGAACAACCATGAAAATGAAGGAAGCAAGGTTTATTTAAAAAAATTCTTCCTTTTTAATCTGTTGGTTAAATTAAAAAAGATAGCTCTAATATTAAATCTTCATTTTGTACGCATAATTACGAGAAAAAGGTGTATTGTCTTTTTATTTAGGAGTATTTATATTTGTTAATTGTTTCAATTATGCTTGTTGGTGAAAAATTATAAACATTTTTATTTTATGACCATTAGATATATCAATTTGACGATAATACCCCTAAATTTAACACCTATTTAACAGAAATTTTAACAGAGGACTATTTGTGGTCAAAAATGAAAGTCAGAGGACCATTTGTGGTCGAATTGAAAGTCGAGGACTAAAAGGAGTACTACCCCAATAGTCAGAGGACCATTTGTGGTATTAACTCAATTTAAAACTATTTAACTTTTATGAAAATGCCCTTTTTAGTCTTTTTACATTTAACAACTTATCAAAAAGCTAATTTTACCAAACACTTTTAAGCATAACAACGAGCTTAACAGCTCTTCAGATTTCAACTTCGAGCTTATAACTTTTCAACTTTCAGCTACTTTTCAGCTTTCAGCTACCGTTTCAGCTAGGTTTGCCAAACATAGCCGTAATATATATACTAAAAACTAAAATAATAATTTCATGATCCACCTTACAATATAATTCAACTTATGACCTCTTTTTTTTTTCTCTCGTTACAAATAAAACAACTCAAATTTGTCTAATGCAGAATCATAACACTAAATAGCAATCCAACTATAAAAATATTACTATTAGCTCTCAAATTAAAGACAAGTAAGTTACCTTCTGTTAAAGGACAAATTTCACTCTATACCCATTACTGAAGTATAAAAAGTGTTATTCCTTTATATGTTTTTTTCAAGTTGGGACTTGATACACAATTAAACCAAAATAATGAGAAGACCTTTTATCAGTGTTTTATTTTCTATTTTTTTTCCTCAATCAATTTACAGAATAAAACTGCTCAAAATTGTTCATAATATAAGCATCCTTATCCCTACTGCTACCATCAATGTTCATTTGTTTCTTTTATCCCTCAACTCTTCTTCCATAAGACAATCTGCAACTTCTTGTTGGGATCTAATAACATTAACACCAAAATGTAATTTTGGGTGTCCCCTGCCGCCACTCTTCTTTGGCTCCACAGCAGCCTGCACCATACAAAACTCAATAATCTCGGCCCTATTAATTTATTAGGCTTTTCTAACTCCTAAGTATTGTTCTCCTCTATTGTTTTTATGTTTTATGATATCAAAGAATCGGGCCTTTCTCCAACACTTCGTCACAAAAACATGCCCTGCTGTAATTTGTAAAATGCATCTTCTTTGCTAATGCCTTCAAGGAGTTAGTCCAATGGAACATTAGGCTGTTATAGTCGTACCTAGTCGTTGAAGACGTGTGGGGACTTCATACCCAAAAACGGATAACCAGGCAATGGCAGAGTAAAGGAAACTAGAGTAGAACAATGAACAAAATCTCATAAGTTCAACTGATTGGGGAAGATAAAAGGCTTATCGTGCTGCTTGGCTGAGATGACTTATGCTGAATTGATGATACAAGTGGTGATTTCTGTGTGTAACCCTAGCAGAACCATCTTTTCATACCATAGAATTTTCTGTGAAGATATTAATTAAAACATTTAGAAACACAAAAATAAAAAATAAAAAAATACAGTAAAAAATAAATCAAATCATTTAAAGTAAAATCTTCAAGTACGGCAAAGAATGTGAATTCAGTTAAAGTTCCCCTTCCCCTCCAGCTCAATCTAATCTTTTGCATTTGGAGATACATTGTTTCCCAGGCCCCAGCAGAAGGAGAAAAAATGTTGATAGATTATTGATTACCTGCTGAAGAGCTCCTATCTACCATGTTGCATCAGTTTCTTCGTACAAATGTGTGGTCATGCTTTGACCCATCACGAGAACTTCCAACGGGCTTTCTATATCTGTATTGATCACGAGAATCTTCTTCAGTTTTCAGTCGATGCATCAACATCTTCAGAGGTAGGAACACCTCATTCATCAATTTCACACGATAATCCTTCCAGGAAGGTGGAAGCTTGGAGATAATAGAACTGACATGAAAATTCTCGTCCACCCAAACTCCTGATGCCATTATAGAATCTGCAATTTTGTTTAGCTCTACAACTTGGTCAAGAATTGATATACCATCAAGTATTTGAAATTGTATATACTTGTTAACTTGAGACCTCATTGTTCCAAAATCCTCATCATAAATCAATTTGAGCTTTTCCCACAGCTCCTTGGATGTGTATGTCTTATTTGAGTACTCCTCAAAAAGTTTGTCAGATAAAGAGTTCAATATGCTGCGACAGCATACATGATCATCATGAATCCATTTTTTTACAGCAGCCTTAGCTTGGACAATTTCTTCAATACTCACTTCTGGAGTCATGGGAACTTTTGGGCAGGGTTCAGTGAGCACATATGCAATATTCAATTGCTTCAGGAAATATTCCATCAGATGCTTCCAACAATAATAATTTTTCCCATCAAGACGTGTAATGGGAACAAGGTCCGCAGAAGGGAAGTTTGTAAGAGAATTATGTTGCATCTGCTCCTCGGGAGCAGAATTAGGCATTGGACTAGAAGTAGCCAGCAGCTTCTGATTTCTCTGAATGGAAATTAGACCTTCAGTGTTTGTACTCCTCACGGTGCCATCCAAATTATCTGCTTGTTTCTTTTCTACAGAGTCATTCTCTTGATGATTAAAGGAATCATTTGAACTCGGGATATATGTCTCAGTTTTTACACTTGCTTCAGGAGCATCCACAGTAAATGACCTTGATGTAACAGCCTTATTGAGCTTAGTCTTCTTGCTAGCATGTTCACATCTGCAGCAATTTATTGATTGCATAGATCAAATTCAATCAAAATTAGCTATATATACACATGCAAGCACGCACGCACACACAGCATTATATATAAACAGACAGGAGATAATATAGAACTTTGAATATCTCAGAGTAAATATCAAACGGCACTTTGAGTCTGAGTAAGCAGATATGAGATAAGGTTTACAAGTCAACATATTACCAAGTTAAATTGCTGGGCATACATATACAACATCATATATAGTGATTTTGTTAATGCCAGTTGTGCCTCAGGTACCTTATCTTTGATTCCATTTTGATGATAGCTTCTTCTATAGCAGGGAAGCTACTCCTAAAAGATGACCACTGTTTGACTGTCATGTTAATTCCTGAATTTGCAGTGTAGGCAAGTTGTCAATATGAACTGAATAAGTACACAAGATTATGAGGAATTGAAAACAACATAGAGGGCTTCTATCTAAGAAATAAGGTTGTATATGCACTGGATCACGGCAGCACAAGGTAAAAGGGTTGTAAGTATCATGTTCTCTACAGTAGTTTAAAGAATAAATTTTGTGATACAGAACCACAGTGCATATAAATATAAAATAAGAAAGATAAGCACACAGACATATCTAGACACACATGCACACAGGAAAAAAAAAATACTACTCTTCATCTTTAAATGTATGCTTTAGGTAGCACTAAACCTGCAATGAAATTATGGGCATATATCATAACAGATAGATTATAAGATTCATAATATGCAAAACCCTTAGGCTTATTATACTTGGATGATTTGAGTTGAGTTGTCCAAGAAGAAATGCCACATTTTAAAAACACAAAGCCTTATTTTTTAGTACGTCAGTCCTTAGCATAAAGAAGCTGAGATTAATACAAGATTAATCAGAATTGCCTTAACCAATATCCTAAGCTAAGTATGATTTAAAACCATAACAGTTTGAATGGCAAGATTCAACATAGTTGCATTATTCTCCTGGTCTCTGATAAGGAAATCTCGCATGACGACACATCAGTAGAAATTTTGACAGTTTGGGACAAATATAGATAAAATGAATATGTAGAATAGAACATAGGTCTTATTGAAACAACCTTTCCAACTCCAAGTATACAATTTGATTTAATTGAGAAATAAGCAAAACAAAGCAATTGAATGGTCAAAGATCAGTCAAGAAAAATTGCATTCCTTTACTAATCCTGCAACTTTAAGATAGGAAACAAATAACAGAAAATTTTAATGCTGATACTTCCAAAACTGCATTAATGCATTTTTAGTATTCACATCTTTGTTCTGGATGGGTGCAGGATAATGGACAGTAATGTACATATAAAGGAGATCGCACATGGCATTTTTATCTGACAGTAACAAGGCAGCAAACACTAAGATAACCAGTTCTGAAGATAAAACTTGAATTATTTGAGAGAGTGGTATCCCTTTATTTCTTACTTTTCTATGGTGCAACTTATCTTAATATGATTGCTCATAATGTTGGAAGCCTCAAAAGAAAAGATAAGGAAAGAAAGGAGCACATGAAAATTGCAAATAGAAAAATATGAATTCCAAAATATTGAAAGGAAAGTACTACATGGACTTCCAATCTCTACTCCCTACACTCAAAAACTTTTGATGTAAACACTTTTCTTGGGACCCACATGATAAAGATATCTTTTCATTGCTTGCCAAATTAGGGAGTAAAAGTGAGCAAGTAGAGATTGGGAGTCTGTATAGCGGAACTCATACTGAAATAGGCAAATATCACCTTTATTACTAGGGAGCTTCTTTCCATCTTTCCTATAGTAATCACAGATTGACACCAAAGTCTTGCCTCCTAAGGAACGAACTGTCACCATCCTCTTGCAGTTGAGCTAACAGAAGACAAACCAGCAAAGCTTGTGAAAAACAAAAGGGTTTGTGGTCAAAATAGACATGAAAGTGGAGGTTACATTACTAAAGTGAAATTGGCTCTGTTGATTAATAAATGCTAAGATAAAATGCTTATAAAATTTCAATACCGAACCCTTTTAGCCAACAAATATTGTAATAGATTGACTTCTTGATTCATTAAAGTAGTGCTGTTACATAAAACAAAATAAGATTAGTAACTGAACATAAACCCTTGCTAAGTTAGAGCCAGATTAGGCACAGATTTTTTTTTTCTTTTATTACATAATAGCTTACTTTTCATCGAATGTCTTCAATTAGTACGAGAATGCACTCTGTAATGAATTCACACAATAAACAGAGAAATGTACAATCGCAGAAGAAGATTGATGGCAAGAAAGAATACAGGAACTATAGACAGAACTGCACTGAAGAAAAGATACAGAGAGAGTTGCATAAAATTTTGCAACAAATTCCCTCTGTTAGTCTTATAGCATGTGCTAATTATGCTGGCTATTCACTTCACCTCCCTAGGCGTCTTGTGACCTTTCATTTACAGCCTGAAGGCTCAGTACATGTAGACATCATCTAAAGCATTGCAAACTCAAGGACCGAAGGACTAACTAATAGATGGCCAACTTCTAGGCATTCTGGTATGAATTGTAGAAACCTGATATCATGGAAAAGTAAGAAATGGAATGTGGTGATATCAAGTGCAGTAGTCGATTTCTTAGGCACATGGAAATATTGGATTTAAATGCGGGTCCTAAATCCATGCCTACCTCTTAGGCACTTGTCTCTTTCATAACCACCAAACATTTTCGACTTTCTTGACCCACATCTTGTTTCTGCATTTTTAGGACTTGGGTTATGCTTGGAGGGTCTTCAATGAATTCCAATACACAATGTGCCATCTTACAACACTATGATCAGGGATTACACAATGGGCAATTTACTGAAGGATGGCTTGGGGCTATACTGAGATATGCTTTCTTTGGGCATTTGTCCACTTTATTTGTACTCATATTGTGGATGTGTTGAGAAGGCCAATGAGGTGCTCATAAATCCCTAACCTTAGATCTACACACAACTAAGCATAGTCAACCAAATCACCATATCAATTTGAAATCCCTAACCTTAGATGTCAAAAAGCTTTAGTCCCTTTGTCCTACAGTGCACTATGATGCATGTAAATGCTCATTCGATTTTATTCTCAAAGAAATTAACTTGCAAACATGCCAGCTCGTAGTGACTACCAACTCCTCCATTTTGCATCTAATTGAACTAGTGTTCGCATCTGCTTAGTTGGCTAAATTCATTCAAAATGCACACCCATCCTAGGTGCAGTGATTTGAATGTCAGCAAGGACACACCACATTTTGTGTCTAATTAAACTACTGTTGAATTCAGCTTCATTGGCTAAATTCATTCATAACGCACTCACCTCCTAGATGCAGCAATTTCAATGTCAGCAAGGACACAACTTCTGAATTTCAAACGCTAAATCGATTCACTTGAATACCATAGTTAAAAAAGCACAACATCTATACATAACCATCATTTGCCCTCAAGTCAACTACAATAAATGCGAATCAACCATTTACACAAAAAAAAAAAATATATATATATATATATATATATATATAAACTAAAACTACCTTACAGATGACCTGACCAATATCGTCGGCTGTATCAAGAGCACCGCCATTAGCCACCTGTTGTCCTTGATCATTTTCTTGATTATCTGTCTCGTTGTTGTTACGCGACAGTTCTTTAGGGTGAGCTGCTGGGGTGGCGGAAGAGAGCAAGAAGGATTCGATAATATCTCTGATAAGGCGCTTGTGAGGGAGGCTAGAGAGGTCGCAGCCAAGCCGCACCGCCGCGTCGGCTCGGATGCTAAGTTCGGTGGCCGTTTCCAAGTCGGCGGTTCTGAGGATATCGATCACGGTGTCTTCGATTTTCCGGCGGTTGGGTTCTGGGAGTTGTTCTTCGTCCATGATTGTTGAAAAGGAAAATGCAAAGACTTTCAGAGGGGAATTGTAAAGGAACTTCGAAAGTTAGTGTGGTCAGTGGTTTTAATTAGGGATTTACCCCTTCAAAAAATACGGAGTAGTAATCTAATCTAGCGATAAAAACAGGGTAGAGTAACTGCCTATATGAGTTAATACCGTCTAAGTTCCTCCAAATATAATAGTTTAGTCACGTTTAATCCTAAACTTTTCAATTATTACATGTGATCTTTCGACTTTCAAATTGTTACCATTCATGATCCAAGTTAATCACTTGTGATCTTTCAACTATCAAATTTTAACTACACATGATCCTTCAACTATTAAATTTTATCCACCCATGGTCCTTACAAGATGACCATGTATGGTTAAATTTTGAAAATTGAATGACCATTGTTGGTAAACTTAGACCATGGATGGTAACAATTTGAAAGTCAAAGGATCACATGCGATAATTTGAAAATTTAGAACTAAACGTGGCTAAACTATTTTACTTGAGCACCCTAGATGATATTAACTCTTTAAAATTATGAACGTGGATTTTTAAAATTATGAAAACGAACCATCGCATAATAACAGATAATCTGCCTTCCGTATCCTTCTCCAAATCCCAATCCCCATTTTGGCCCATTAACCAAATCTCCAATCCCCATTTCGGCCCATTAACCCTAAAAACCTAATACCCTTTAGGGGTGTTTGGTTCACGGAATCTTAGATTATCACAGGTAATAGGATTACCTCGACGAAGGTAATATGAGATTTTAGGAACGTAAGATTACCTTATGTGTTTGGTTTGGATTGTGGAATATAATATTACTTTATTTGGTTAATGGTTATATTTTAGGTTATATGGATCAATTTACTATAATTTCCTTTTATATATATATATATATATATATTGGTTCAGGTGCGGCCGTGCGGTCACACACCACTCAATGTTACAAAATACACCACTCAATGTTAAGAAACACATCACAGTGCATATTTGTGTGGTGTGTTTCTTAACATTGAGTGGTGTGTGACCGCACGGTCGCACGGGAGAGCACGGCCGCACATGAACCAATATTATATATATATATATATATATATATATATATATATATATATATATATATATTTATATTTATATGTGTGCTTTTATTGTGTATTTATTTATTTATATGTACGAATGTATTGATGCTTAATATTAAAAATAAATAAATAAATATATAAATATACACACATGTATATTTGATTATATAAACATATATTTATTTTATATATGTTATTGCGTTATTATTATTACTAGTAGTTCACCCGTGCGATGCATGGTATAACAATAAAAAAGTAACAATTGTCTTTCAAAAATATATTATAGACATAAATTAAAAATTATTCCGTACTAAATAAAGACTTCCATTGAAAAACATTGCATATAGGCATTGGCTCTAACAAAATGAAACAAAATTTTTTATCATTCATCTATAAATTATTAAATACTTCTTTATATACATGATCAAAATAGGTCACTACAAAATATAATACACTCCTAAAAATATATATAAAAACATAATTTTTTTAAAAAAATTAATAAATAATTAAGTATATTAAATATATACCTATATCTCGCAATTGTGCGCTTCTATTAACATGTTGAATTTGATTTATGGAATCAACTAGTGTTTTACCCGCGCGATGCACGGAAAATTTTTTGTTATTATGAATTTAAATAAAAAAGTTTTAAAATGAAAATATATTAAAATGTACAATATAATAATATAGTTGAATTGTCATATATTTGGTCAAGTATCTATTATCATAGCATATAAAATTAAAATTCTGTATGATTAGTATAATCTCTAATCAGGTACATATTTAGATAAATTTACATAATTAAATTGAATTATTCATAATCGTATTTCATATACTTCGTATATTATAATTCTAGCAATATGAATAATAACTAAGAAAATTATACTTAGAAATTAAAAAATGTAAATTTTAAATTTTGTATATGTTATTTTAAACGAGTAAATACCCAAAATGGTCCCTCGACTATAGCTAAATTCACAAATTGGTCCTCGACTTATGATTTTAACCAATAACATCCTTGACTTTGCAATTTTTACCTCATTTAGTCCTCCGTTAATGAGCCCGTCAAATGGTCGTGAAACATAGGGATAGTCTAGTAATTTCACATCCTAGACCCATTTCACATCCTCCTGCATTGGTAATTCAGGAGCCGGTAGTGAAATATGACCTCCGACGTTAGTGTTCAGCCCTCATCCTCATCCCGTACCCTTCAACCCTCAGCCGGTGGCCATCTCCGTCGCCCTCATCCCGTACCCCTCGTTAGTGTTCAGCCCGCATTGCCATTGCCAAGGATGCAGATCCGTGCAATTCTTCAAAGCCAAATCCTCGATAAACATAGGCGGCAAGTCGTAAACATAAACCCTACCGTACTCGCACCTTTCTCCTTCGTCCTTCGGCGGCTGAGCCACGGCGGGCGGAAGCGTAATCGTTTGAGGGGGAACATGGAGTTGAACCTGGGCATGAGAGGAGAAAGAGAGCGGCGAATTCCGGGTAAAGAAAACGACAAGAAGCTGGATAAAGAGAAACGCAGAAAGAATCCAAAAACGTGGATGCGCAGCGATTTGGGATTGAAAATTATCGTATGAGTTCCTGAAGAAATGATTGGGATTGAAAAGAATCGTATGAGTTCCAGAAGAAATGATAGGAGGATTTGGGTTTTGGCGAGGGAGAATGTAGGGAGCAAGTGAAATTACCACTCTGTCCTTCGAATCCACGGTCAACAAACAGTGAGACTAACGGATGACTAAATTAGGTAAAAATTACAAAGTCAAGGATGTTATTGGTTAAAATCATAAGTCGATTACCAATTTGTAAATTTAGCTATAGTCGAGGGACCATTTTGAGTATTTACTCTATTTTAAACTCTAATCGAACACATTTTCTTATATGATTGTGTAGTATAGTGTATATATAAATAATATTTATTAATATGTATATAAGCAAGTTCTATAATATAATTTCTGTAATTTAAATTTATATTGATATATTATAATTAAAATAATTAAATTTAGAAATTAAAAAATTAGTATTTTAATTTTGTATGATTAATATAGTGCATAAGTAGATGTATGTATGTACTTTTTAAAATATAAATGTTTATGAACACACTGTTAATTTTTTAATTTTATTTTTAATTATATTTTATATTTTATTAATTATAATTAAGAAAATTACATTTACAAATTAAAAGAATTTAATTTTTAAATTTATATGGGTTAATGTAGTCCCTAACTATATTACATATTTAGACAAATTTTTAAATATTTTTGACTTTTTAATTAAGAGTATGAGTTGTACTCAAAAAAAAAAAAAAGTAAGAGTATGGGTTTAGACATATTTTAAAATAATTTTTTTAATAAATAATCATTGTAGTAATTAACGTGTATAATTATGTTAGTAATCACAACTCTATAAAAAAATGTGTATATATTTTCATATTATACAAAATACTATAAATATAATATATGTCTACATACATGGATAAAAAGAGAAATTTATAATTTTTTTATTATACAGATATTAATAAATATTATATAATTTTTTTTCTTGCGTGAAAAATATTCTTATTTTAAATTTTTACATTGATATTTGGGTTTTGTTTCAGAATATACTTTGGTGATATTTTAAACTTTGAGTAACACTTGTGTGAGACCGTCTCATGGGTCTTAATCCGTAAGACGGGTCGGATCTTTTGATTAATGGATCGGATCTTTGACCTCGTTAATTAAAGATCTGACCCGTCTCACGGATTGAGACCCATGAGACGGTTTCACACAAGTTTTTGCCTTAAACTTTGGGTCACACTTGTGTGAGACCGTCTCACGGATCCTTATTCGTGAGATATGTCGGATCGGGTCAAGGCACCATGCAAATGTCATACTTATATGCTCAAATATAACACTAACCAAGAATACAATTTTTGTTACTTATTAAAGAAAAAGTAATACATTTTTCATAATAAGTAATGTTGACAAGTGTCCCTTACTTATAAGGGCAAATATAATACTTTTGTGAAAAAATGTAATACTTTTAAATCGAAATGTAAAAGTATTGTATTTTCCCTTAAAAGTATTACATTTACCCTTATAAGTAACAAAAATTTTATCCCTGATTAGTATTACATTTGAGCATATAAGTATGACATTTGTGCATATAAGCGTTACAATTGCATCTTGACCCGACCCGACCCGACCCGTCTCATGGTGAGACGGTCTCACACAAGTTTTTGCCTTAAACTTTTGTTTGTTATCATAAATAGTAAATAGATGTTTGGAAACCATTTAACTTTGTTTCTAAATATTTTCTAACCCATAAATGTAGCACAATCAAAACCTCTCTAGATCATCATTTAAATAATAGGTACATAATAGACTTTGTGGTTCAATATTTATAGATCTATGATATGCTTTTAACTAATTTATTGAAAGTTTATTTCTTTTAATTCTATTATCTCTTATTGTTCTTCATTTTAAATTGATAGATCTCGAGATGATGCATCATTCTTAAATATGTGAATTTCAATTAATTTAATAACATTATATTTAAATGTGAAACATTACCCAATAACATTATATTTTTTTCAAACTCCGTAAATGTAAGTTAGTTCAATTAGTTCATTTTTATGTTAGTTTTTCTTCAGTTATGTTATTAACCTAAATTAATTTGTTTTGGGCTTATAATATTTAAATAATAACTATTACTTTAGATTTAATTTGTACATTTTAATAATTTATGGTATTTTATAAAATTTGTGTACATCATTTGTACTACAACTTTTTTAAATTAATGCAATAATACTTATATTTGTCATTAGCAGAAATGCTAAAATCATGATAATGATATATTTACCTTTCACATTTTTTAAACATTGAAAATCAACATCATTTATGTAGGGAGGAATTTATATATATTACTAATGATATGGTAGGTTTTTTTAGAAGTTAGACGAAGTAAGCAAATTGACATGCAACAATTTTATTTTTCGCAAACATTCGACATGCAACAATGATTCAATATGTATATATGTATTATAATTATTATTTTCTCCTTTTAGCAATATATATATATATATATATATATATATATATATATATATATATATATATATATATATATATATATATATATATATAATGATAGAAAATAGAATTAAAAATAAAAATGAGATTGCATTTGATTTATTTTTGGTTCATTTTGCACTAAAGTTTACTTTTATTCGCATGAAATGTTTGAAAAAGAATTATTTTAATTGTCATACGTAATTTAACTATAGAATTAAAACAAAAAAAAGATATATAACTAAACTTGAACCAAATGAAATTATTTTAATTTTAGTATTTTTTGAATTGAAATTCAAAACAAATAAAAAATTTAAAAATATCTATAATATGAAAATATTACATTAAATAAAAAATTTCAATTCTATATAAAAGAGTTTAATTTTAATTAATTTAATAGACTTAAATAATAACTTGTTAATTTCAATTCTATATAAAATATTAAATTAAATGAAACATTTCAATTCTAATAGAATTTAATTATGTAATAAGTCCATGTTAATTTTAATTGTATATTGCAATAGTAGTGTAAAAATCAATATACAACATTTTGAAAATGAACCAATATTATATTGAAAATGAATATAATATAGTGAAATAATATAATTGTATGTTAATTTAATACATTAAAATAAAAATATCAATATAGGTGTTACTTAAAAGTTTTTAATTAGAACTTTTTAAAGATATTATATATATATATATTAATTTTAGAAATATATCACAATTTTAGATCTCAATATACAAAATTACATTGCTCAATATCCACAATTTTGTTATATAGATTCAAAAGTTGTGTTATACTCTTGAATATAGAGTTATGTAATTGTGAATATAGACTACTAAAATTGTGAACGCGGAGTTTTAAAATTAGAGTTAATACCGTCTAAGGTCCTCCGAGTATATTGGTTTAGCCACGTTTAGTCCTAAACTTTTAAATTACTACATGTAATCTCTCGACTTTCAAATTGTTACCATCCGTGATCCAAGTTAACCACCAGTGGTCCTTCAACTATCAAATTTTAACCACACATATAATTTCAATCTAGCTCTCCTTGCAAAGCAAGGATGGCGTTTAATGACAAAACCCTCGTCTTTGGCGGCTAGACTCTATCAAGCAAGATACTATCCCCGTAGTTATTTTTTGGATGCTAAGATTGGAGCTAACCCAAGTTTTGTATGGCGGTCTATGTTGGCCGGCCAGGGTATTTTGCGTCAACGGTGTTGTAGAAGAATTGGTAATGGCCGTACTACTGATGTTTGGTTGCATCCATGGCTACCAGATGAGAATGATCCCTACATGCATACTCCTGCGCCAAGTGATCGAGAAAACCTCTCGGTCAGTGCTTTGATTAATACTCTGACGAATGATTGGGACGTGGAGTTGCTGAATGATCTATTTGTGCCTCGTGATGTGGAACTTATAATGAAACTTCTGGTGTCCAGTCAATTTAATGATCAATGGTGTTGGCGAGGTGACCTTAAGGGCTGCTACTCTGTAAAGCATGGATACCGTTTACTTTCCGGGCTGCATGCACAACATGGGACTTCGGATGGTGTCTGGAAACTATTATGGCGCCTCAAGATTCCTCCGAACGTCAAAAACTTTCTGTGGCGCTGTCTTCATGGTGTTTTACCTACGATGGCAGCTTTGTCTGCGCGGAGAGTGGAGGTGGATGGCGCTTGTCCTCTTTGCCGGCAGCAGGGAGAAACACTAAAACACCTCTTGTTTGACTGTACGCAGGTGTCCTCACTCTGGAATGATCTGATAAATAACCCCAGCCCTATTGTGGGTGAAGAGTTTGGTTCATGGTTAGCAGCAAAAATATCGCAAGGTGATACAGTGTCCAAGCTGCGTTGTGTGGCAACCTGTTGGAGTGTTTGGCGCGGTAGGAACGATGTCGTTTGGAACAATAAACCATGGAACCTCCCGAGAATTCAATTCGACATATCACGGTTGGTGAATGATTGGCAGGAGGTTGCAACTGTGGAGGCGTACAATGGTAATCAGATCACGACCCCGGGGTCTGACTTTGTAATCCCGGCTGGAGCAGTGCGAGTATGTGTTGATGCAGCGGTGTTCTCCGAGCTTGGCCTTGCATATTATGGTGTGGTTATATTGGATAGAGATGGGGGATTTATTGCGGCTAAAAATGGTCCATTGCGCTGTTTGAATGATGCTCATCTAGTGGAGGCTTTGGCTATTAAGGAGGCGCTTTCATGGGTTAAAGATAGAGGCTTCTTGAAGATCGTTGTTTGTTCAGACTGTCAGACGGTGTGTAACTTGATAAACGGTTCCTCGGTGGACTACTCTTATGCTGGCTGTGTGATTAACGAATTCAAAAACTATAAAAGACACTTTGAGTCAGTGTCTTTCAGATTTATCTCTAGATCAGTGAATAGGTCTGCTCATGCTTTGGCTAGAGCAACTCGTTCTCAAACTGATGCTTGTTGTTGGATTTCTTCTATTCCGTTTTGTATTCAGCATTTGATTTAATGAAAGTATTGCATCTTTGTTTTCAAAAAAAAAAAAAAAAATTTAACCACACATGGTCCTTTAACTATCAAATTTTACCCACCCATGGTCCTTACAAGATGACCATGGATAGTTAAATTTTGAAAATTGAAGGACCATGTATGGTAAACTTAGACCATGGATGGTAACAATTTGAAAGTCGAAGGACCACATATGGTAATTTGAAAGTTTAGGACTAAAAATGGCTAAAGCATTATACTTGGAGGACCTTAAATGGTATTAATTGAACTGCCTATTATTAGTAGGGGTGTTAGCGAACAGAGCTTTAGACAAATTATTTGTGTTCGAGCTCGGTAAGTGTTCATTTATGTTCGTTTGTTAAGATAAACGAACATTAACAAACAAAATTTAAAGCTCGGTTAATAAACGAACAGAGTCTGAACATTGGTAAGCTCGTTTGCTAAGTGTTCGCGAACAAACTTGTTTGTGTTCGTTTAGTAGTGTTCGTGAACAAGCTCGTTAAGTGTTTGTTTAATAATGTTCGCGGACATGTTTACATACATACATACATACATACATACATACATACATATATATATATATATATATATATATATATATATATATATATATATATATATATATATATATATATATATATATGGGGTCATTTAGGTCATTTAGTGCAACCTAGGGTTTCAACTTTCAATTTTTCTAATTTTTCCTCAGTGTCTGTGCTTTTTTATTTTATTTGAGACTTGGATTTTTATTTTGATATTAGATGCTACGAGTGGACTTATTCAATTATTCGTATCAATTTTGTAGTTGTGTTGTTTGCTTGATTATTGTTCGTGAATGTAGATTGTTTCTTGTTCACGAACAAATTGTGTTCATGAACATGTGCAAGTGTTTGGTTATCAAGTGTTCACAACGTAAATAAATATGCTTGTGAACGTGTTTGTTAACGTTCGCGAACAGGTTCGAAACGAACAGGTTCGTTAACGTTAACGAACACGTTCGTGAACGTTAACGAACACTAACGAACGCTTAACAAACAAACACGAACAGGATTTTCAAAAACCTTAACAAACGAAGACGAACACTCCAAAATCCTTAATAAACGAACACGAACAGCCTCCGTTCGTTTATGTTCGGTTCGTTAACAGCCCTAATTATTAGGTTTTTCCCCCTAATTTCTAAGCCCAACTCTTTCGCACTAAAAATAAAAATAAAAATAAAAATAAAAATAAAAATCGTGATAGCATTATGATAATTTTGTATAAGTTAAGTTTCTTGTCTTTTAGAATATTTTTCCCTTCTTACAGAGCACAATATTGTGCCTTCCAAGCACACTAATGTACCTATCAGAACACATTAATTTTCTTTCAATGCCCATAATTGACATTTCAGAGTACATTGTTGAGCCTTCTAAAGCATATTGATGTGCTTTCCAAAGCACATTGGTGTGTCATTGAAGTGCATATTGTTTTGCATTAGAGTGCACATTGTTAAACCTTCTAAAGCACATTGTTGAGTGTTTCATATGACATTGGTGTGCCTTCCAACGCATATTGTTGTGCTTTTCAGAGCACATTGTTGTGAAATCAAAGTTCATATTGTTTTGCCTTAGAGCACACATTGTTGAGCCTTCCAGAGCAAATTGTTATGTCTTCAAAGTACATATTGTTTTGTCTTGGACTAAACATTGTTGAGCCTTTCAGAGGTGGAAAAGATTTTTTTAAAATGATAAGTTAATCTTGATTACTAATTACTAATTTGCGTTGAATTTTGTTTGCTCGTTTATTATTTATGTTGAAGATTCTATATTAAATTTAAGCCTTGTTTGGTAAAATAATTAGCTTATAAGTTAATTTTAGTTTTTTGACCACTATTAGTTGTTTGACTTGGTTTAAAAAATTAATATAAGTGTTTGGTTAATATGCTTTTTGTAATTCCAAAGTACTAAAATTCAAAAAGTTGTTCAAAGCAACTTTTTCAATTAGCTTTTTTTAGAAAAGAAATTATACCAAATAGCTATCAGCTAATTTACCAAACACCTTTATACAATTAGCTAGTGTTATAAACTAGTTATACCCTCTAACATAATCAACTAACAATCATTTACCAAACAGGACCTTAGTCTTTTTCAATAATTGCTTCACTTTTTGTGCCTTCCAGTGCACATTTTTGTCTTTCCGTATATATTGTTGTGTCTTTCAGAGCACATTGTTATGTCTTTCAGTGCACATTGTTGTAGATCTTATATGTTGAATTTCTTTTTAAAAGAGCACTTGATCTAAGGTTGAGCATGTATATGTGTATGTATATATATATATATATATATATATATGTACTTTTGGCATTTAATTATATACTCCGTATTAATTTTTTATTCCTCAAACAATTTAATATTTAAATGTAATTTATTATGTAATTCTATAATTCAACCAAATAATAAATAGCATTAATATTTTATTATTTGTTTTTACCATTGATTTTAACACCAGAATTCTATTTCCTCTGGGTTTTTTTTTCGAAACATATTTGCTCTATTTTTATTCTGAAAGTCACGTAAATTGAACACATTACAAAACATTAACTGGGGTGTATTCAATCACGACTTTCGTGAACTTTTAAATACTTTTATCAATTTTAAAAGTTTGGTGGTATTCAATTTAGACTTTTATAAACTCTTTAAAAGTATACATGTATTCAATTCAAACTTTTCAAAACTCTTTAAAAGTCTACAGGTATTCGATTCAGACTTTTATAGAGTTATTAAAAGTCTACTGGTATTCAAAAAGTTACTGACTTTCACAAACTCTGTCAGAATAGGATTTCTATAGACTTTCTCTTCATTAATATAAATAGATGAAATCCAACCCTCCAACCCCAAACTTTTCAATATTCTCTGCAAACTTTTTTTCTTCTATCTAAACTAGGCAAATTTTCCAACAATATTACGGTACGTATCAAATCTTTCACAAATATTTTTTTTTTTATGTTCAAGCAAATTTTTTGTTGCCATCACAACAAAATAATTGTTGCAATCACAGCTAAAAAAAATTTACGATTGCAGCAACAAGAATTTGCTTGCTGCTGTTCGCAGCAGATTTATGGAACAGGAGCAGCAAGCTGCTGCTGTTCGCAGGCTAAATATGCTGCGAACAGCAGCAGCAAGATTGCTGCAACAAGTGCAGCACATTTTTTAAAAATTTATAACTTTTAAATTTTAGTTAATTAATATGTTTATGATTTTATATAATTGTATGTTTATTATATATACTCTATTTTTGTGACATCAATATTTTTTTTTTAATTTCTACAATGCACTAATTTATAGATAATATATTAATAGAAGTTATGGAATGTTTGTGAGGGTGTATTCAATTTAGAGTTTTAATTACTTTTGTAAATTTTTTAATATGAAAAAGTTTTTAAAAATCTATAAATGTTTGTTGTATGGATATTTATAAACTTTTACAAAGTTTGTAAAAGTTTAAAAGATTCTAGGAAAGTTTACAAAAACTCTACAAAAGTCAATTAAAATCCATCACTTTAAAAGTATTTAAAAGTTCATGAAAGTCGTGATTGAATACACCCCTCTAAGTCATTAACACACAGTCACACAAAGTCAATAGTAATCTATGACCAATAAGTGAAAAGAAATAACAAAGTATAGTACCTTCTTACAAAATATCTGCGCCCATGGCCTAATGGATAAGGCGCTTGACTTCTAATCAAGCGATTGTGGGTTCGAGTCCCACTGGGCGTGAAAATTTTACTCCTAATTAAACTTCTATTTCTGCGCAAAATCGCACTGAGTCCCACTGGGCGTGAAACTTTCACTCCTAAATGGAATTAAACTTCTATTTCTGCACAAAAATCGTACTGGTTTGAGTTGTGTGCAATTTTGTGTAAAAACTAGTTTGGAATGAACAACATAAAATTGTATTTCTGCACAAAAATCGCACTTTATTTATAAAATTGATATACACTTTAGGTTTGTTTTGTATGCAATTTTGTGTAAAACTAGTTTGGAATAAACAAAATACTTTGTTACAATGCAGTATTTGTTCATAACTACTTTCTCAACCTACTGGTGCTTATGGTGTATCTTTTTAAGCATAGCTCATACATATATTGTCAAATGAACCTATAGTACAATTAAAATAATACTTTAGTGTTACTATAATGAATCTTTCTTTTAGTACTATTGACTCTGTTAGAATGCAGTATGAGGCTCAAACTCACTTTCTTCTATATGAAAGTGCAACTGGGTGCCACTAGACCACAGGGTTTTGGCTATAATGAACCTAGTATAGGTATAAAACTAGTATATTAACCGTGCGATGCACGGATATTATTTTTTAAATATATATTTAAACAATAATCAAGTTATAAATAATTATAATAGTTGGAAATGACCATTTTTTTTTTATTATAAGATAAGTGCAAAAGTATCACTAATATATAACTCTAGCTATTCACAATTATTTTAGAAAAATTGATACGTGATATGATTTATGTAATTATATTATTATTAAAATAAATATGTGAAAAAGGAGAAAATTTTTAAAAAGCATTAAGATGTGAAAAAAATTTGGAATCAAACTGTATTTTAAAGTTGTTTTAAATTACCAGCTGATTTAAAAATGTACTTTTACCCATAAGTGATTTAGTTAATTTTTTATTTACAAAATAAATATGTTTCAAAGGTAAAAAAGAAAGAAAAATTACACAATAGTTTGGAATTAAAAATACCTAAAATTAAAAAATGATGAATTTCAGGACATATAACACCAATCTCCAATATTTTCAATGGCCACAATCTTGGCCAACACCCAAAAGTTACTTACCTATATGTTTACAACTTGAAATAATAATCAAATAGTAATGTGAGAAGCAATAGCGATGATTTAAAAGTACATTTGTGTTGACAATTCTATTAATCTAAAAGTATACAACGCACCCAAGAGCATCGTACAATTGACTAATGATGCGGATATTCAGTATTCTATTGTTTATCTAATCTGCTATTGTTGATGATGATGTTGTTGATGTACTAAGTCAAACCTTTGGTGTAGAATCCACATCTAACCGTATAATGAAATTTAAGATTTTAGAAATTATTTACAAAACTATAAATATTGTTAAATATTCAAATTTAGTAATAGTAAATGTTTGGAATAAAAAAAAATACGTACAATAATTTGAAATCACGAATTTGTTCATAGTTATTATCCATCACAAGCTTAGTAGCACCAAATGTATTAATATGTATAGTTTCTGTTTATTTCGTACAATATAAACATAATACCATTACAAATTTAAAACAAACAAATCAAATCAGCCAACTATAACCTTGTATTTGGTATTAATATTTGGGAATCTCCTTTTTATTATTTTTATTAAATATTTTGTGTAATACAGAAGTTTAATGGACATGTATAGTGACAAAAATAGCAATAGATATGTTGAAAACTGGTAATTGATTTTTTACTTAGTGTAAGGTTATTTATAGCACTTATAATTCATGCATAAAAATTGATCGTTGTCAAAAATAAGATATAGTGCGAGTTTGTTCTGTCGTTCCGCTAGAGATTGGCGTTATGGCACGTACTTGTGCAATTATTTATTTTTGGAGCTTTTTAACCCACTAATGAGAATCCAAGCACGATCATAAACATAAATTTACTAACAAACTAAAAACATAAGAAATAAAGATGGGATTTAAACTAGGAATTATTACTATCAAGATGCTACATATACTCATATATTAGGGAGAACAATAATCATGAATCAAGAGTGCCATAAAGCCCCCCAATTCGTCCCCTACTCACGTAGTGAGATATTTGGATTATATAAGAGGTGGCTTGAGTTTTTACCCAACTCCCGTTGTAGCAATAACTCTCCAATTACTTGTCAATAAAAATAGCTAGTAATTATTAACAAGATGCAACAAACCTCCTTGTACAAGCTTATGATTCAAGATTATAAATATTCCCCTTATGAAATTGTTGAAAAGGTAGCATTCAAGATAAATAATAAATTCCTACCTCAAACCCAAACTAAACTAAATAAGCATAAGGAAAATAAATTAAGAGAAGAAGAAGAAGAGATGGCATAAAGCATAAGGAAAATAAACTTGCATAATTTAAATGGAGAAGAAAATAAAGTAAAGTAAACATTGCATATATGAAGGAGAAAATACAAAACAAAACAAGGAAAAGAAAGGAAATAAAAGAAAACAAGTGTTTGCTCTAAGTTCTACATCTTGCCAAGCTTAGGTCTGATTTGGGAGAGAATGAGGACTTTTATAGGCCTCAAAATAGAGCAGAAATTGGATTCATACGCACAGCTCAGAGCGTACGACCTTGCGTACGATCATACGCTCGTGCGTACGTAAGTATACTGCCCAGAATGCAGTGCCTTCTTTAATTCTTCTCAGCCTTTTCTGCTTCATTGTTGTCTCCATGCTATTTTGTCCTCTTCTTTTTGTATTTAGGCTTCCCACTTTGCCTTCAAGCTTCCAATGTGATGTCCTTCTCCAATTCTTTGTCTTCATTTCTTTTTCCCACAATCAATTAAACAATTAAATCATCAAACTAAATACAATATAAACTAATTTTCTTTACTTTATTACAAATAGGCTATATTTAGCAATTATTAACCAAAGTAAAGAGAATCTAAATTATATTGATCACAAATTATATCATCTAGAGGGAAAATAAGCTTCAATATGGGGATTACAAATAATCAAATATGCACTTCATCAAAAATTAATATATGTTAGAGTAAAATATAATATCTGAGAAACAAATTAAATGAAACATTTAACAGTAAATAACAATAAATAATATCCCCACATCTTCAAGAACACAGTCTAAGAAGGCTGTTGTGGTATACGCTACTCAATTGTTCTTGACCTCGTACAGTCGAATAAACCGTACCCTTATTACCCATGCAGTATTGTAGGCGTCTATGGCATTGAACAAAACAAAGTTGGGACCATTATGTACAGATTTTTTTACTAAGAGATAAAATGGAGCTACGGTGAATATTTCTTGGAACGAATGTCTTATATAGTAGTAACGTAATGGGTTAGATAGAAAGTAAAGTAATTAAGTTAATAACATTATTATTATTATTATTAAAGGAAGGGATGAGAATAATGTGTATTAGTTTAGAGAATTAATAAAGTAGATTAGGAAAATTATGGTATTGTATATATATATATATATATATATATATATATATATATATATATATATATATATATATATATATATATATATATATAGAGAGAGAGAGAGAGAGAGAGAGAGAGAGAGAGAGAGAGGTTATTATTCAGGTGCACACTGATGTTATTATGTGAACGTGTGCACCATCTTAGTGCATCGATGTTGTTTTGATCGTAGGGCTCTGGGACTGTCTGTTATTCTGATCGTGGTCCTTACTACAGTGCACCCGGGGTTAATAACGTAGTTTTATTTCGGTGAAGAGAATTCGAATTTCGAATTAGCGGGTTCTTGTTAGGATTCCCGGCGATCAAGGGCGCTCGAAGCAGAGTAGTTGGATCCGATACGACCTTGCGCTTTGGAGATGGAGGTCAACGGCGGCGTCCCATTGTGCGACGAGGAGTTCGCGTTGTTATCAGGTAAGCATTGTGAGTTTTTGGTTTTTGTTGTTGATGCATGCAGTTAGTCCTCTTTACTTACGTATGCCTAATGACCCTGCGACACATCGCCTTGGGTTGGTGTGTTGGCGTTGTCTCCCCGCCGGAGTCCATGATGGCGCTCCGCTGCCCACACGGACTGCCACAGCGTCGCCGGTTAAGTTGCTGGCCTCGTAATGGCCTTAAACACGACACCGTGTTAATGGCCGCGTGTAGGAGTAGGTGGCGCGTCAAGGTTTTGATGTAGCACAGGCGCTATGTTTCCGAGACGGTGGTGTTGGCTGTTAACGTCTGTTGTTACTCGGTCTCCAAGGTGAGCCGAGTTAGTGTTGCCCCTTTGTGTTGGACACTATGGTGTGGTTCGACCACCGTGAATCCTACTGCTACGTGCTTGTTGTTTTAACGCAGTTGGGAGTCCCTGGGTTACCAGACATGGAGATCACCCTGAAAGCAGTATGGAAGTTGGGATTTTTGACCGAAATATGAAAGATTAGCATTTGAATTACAAAAAAGCGATGAAAAAAAAATTTGACTGACAAGCGAAATCCGCGTTTGGGAGATGCGGTTGCCGTCAGAACCGCAACTCCCAAACGCGGGTGGATTGTATTTTTTTTTCCTGCCGAATAGCGCCGCACTTGGGAAATGCTTTTGAGTTATTTTATACCACACCTGCATTTGGGAAATGCGAGTTTAGTTTGTAGGAATACAATATCTAACACGCGTTTCGGAAATGCGGTTCTAGTATATATGTGATCCGCATTTCCCAAACGCGTTTGGGACGTCGGCGACAGTCGACCTCCGGCGAAGGTGAACGCAAATGGCAATTGCGTATATCCAGATGCGCATTTCCCAAGCGCAGTCCCTCTTGCCGGACGTCGCCGCCTTCCGGGAACACATACGCGTTTCCCAAATGCGCGTATCTGCTGATCCGCATTTCCAATTTGGGCCGTGGTACGCAAAGTTTTGTCCGTGGGCCGAGGTACGCAAAGCTTTCCAACTGAGTCTGATTTCAATTAAACTTGGGCCCTTTTTTTTTAGTGAAAATATGCTCTTGGGCTAAATGTTCCAAGCAATCTCGGGTGTTATTCACTTTAACTTTCACTTAAAGTTTCGAATATTATTTGATCGGTATGAAAAGTGCGCTAAAAAAATTAAATCACTACACAATGATTGTGTTAATATAAATGTTTTCCATTTCCATTTGAAAATACATTTTCGAAATTACAGAGAGTAGGATATACATTACATTGAACCAAAACTAAAACATAATAAAAGACAGTCGAATATAAATATATTAAACGCATTTTCACATATGAATATGTAAAAAAAAAATTATAATAAGATATTTAAATTCTATGCTAGTATGAGTTGTATCTGCAGCTTGACAATCGACCATATTGGTGTGGTGTGAACTTGCGCAATCAAAACTCCATATGTGGCCTGCCCTGTTTTTACATGGTATAAATCAAAGTTTGTTTTCACTCCTGCAAAAAACAAACTTAAATTTAAATTTGTTTTTGCAGGAGTGAAAACAAACTTTGATTTCACTCCAGCACTAGGATCGAGCTCGAGCTCAGGTCTCTTCTACCACTTCCACTGGAGTGTAATGGGGGCCAGTGAGGGGTGAACATATATCTGCGACATGTTATATTAAATTGTAAGTATACATAATAAATTATAAATGTATTAAAATTAATTACGTAATACAATAACAAACTTGCCCATTTTTCCAATTTCTCACAGCCACTCCATCTAATAAATTAATATTGTAATCGCGAATTATAAGTGAAGCACAGTAAATAAAATCCGGTGATGATAAGAGCACCACCGGATCTTGTGATAAAAGCATCACTGGTTGTTGATTTTCAAAGTACTTAGAATAAAAAGCACAAAGTTTACATAAGAAAATTGAGTTGCAAACATAAGCAAAAGGCAAAGTAAGGCCAGAAAGTGGCGAATAGTATGACTTATTTATAGGGAGACATCTAAAAAGATAACGAAAAACATTAAGTGCATTTACAACACAACAACAACATACATGCAATTGTTAAACCTAGATACGGATTTAAATGCATATCTAGGTTTTGCACAATAAACGTGACCGCTCAGTGTTACTAACGCGGCACTGTAGATTTGACCGTCAGGGTTAGCCGCGCCAGACGCATGGGTACTGACGCGGCAGTTAAGATTTGACCGGTCATTGAATGACCGATCATCAGGGTTTAGCCGCGTCAGCACGCAACCCAACTGACGCGACAGGGATTAGCCGCGTCAGTACGCATGCGTACTGACGCGGCTGTGAGGATTGGACCGGTCATTTGGTCATTAAATGACCGGTCAGGGGTTAGCCGCGTCAGTACGCATGCGTACTGACGCGGCTGTGAGGATTTGACCGGTCATTTCGGTCAGGTTTTATCCGGGTCAGTACGCATGCGTACTGACGCGGCTGGAGGATTTGACCGGTCATTAAATGACCGGTCAGGTTTTACCCGCGTCCCAATAGTACTGACGCGGCAGTCTAGATGTGACCGGTCTACGCTGCGTCAGTTATCCACCTACCTGACGCGACGCGGTTTTCGGTGAGGCGTGTGAGTCCGCATTTTAAGGAACTTTTTTTTTGGAAGGGTAGCATCAGCCATCAAGTTTCTCACATCCATGGACTATAAATTAGTGTGATAGTTGTCCAAAGATGGCAAACATTTTTAACCTTACTGAGTTACCGTTTTCTTATTGCTTAAAATAGTTAATGATAAAAGTTGTATTAAAATTTAGTATTCAGATGTTGAAAAATTTCAAGCATGGTCTTTCAACGCATAATGTTCTATATATTCCGTCCCAAAAAGCGGTAAGTGTACAGTACTATACTTGTAACTTTATTTAAATATTTTCGACCACATATTTATAATATTCTTCTTTCGATTTGCAGGTATAAATTATGCTGTATATCGTTTTTTAAATGTGCTTCAGTTAAAATTCGCGAATTTTCTTAGTGCTACACTTAAAATTCGCGACATAATCGCATATTTGTATATATGTCGCGATTTATTTGTAGCATTAAGATATTAAGTTTCAAGTACTACGGGGTTGAATTGACCAAGTCGTTTTGTAGGTCAATGTCACTCCTACTCTTGCTCCTAACCCTTCTTTGGTGGGAGTGTACTTGAAACTTTTATATTATTTAAAAAAAATTTCATGGCTATTCTCTTGGGAGAAGTATGTCTCAGTGAATAGTCGTGAAAATTTAATTTTTATGGAGTTTCATTTTGTTGTTTGGATGACTGCAACAAAATGTAAACATGATTGTTGTATATATGTTTTTTTATTGTTTACCACATAGACATACATATTGTAACAATTGTACAGTTTAAATATAAATAAAATTTATGCATTTTGATTTAATGTTTAGCAATGCAATGTTTTTATACATTATTTTAGTTTTTTGTTGTATGAAATCCTCTTCTTCCACGAAATAACGGGAATTGTAAAAGAATGGTATAATGGCTCGATCAGTGGGAATTGTAATCCTCTACTTGTACGAAATCCTCTTCGTCATTTTTTCTTGACGTGACCATCAAACAGTGACAGTTGAGAATGATATAATGACGTGACAGTTCAGTAATAATAATAATAATAATAATAATAATAATAATAATAATAATAATAATAATAATAATAATATAATAATAATATAATAATAATAATAATAATAATAATAATAATAATAAGATAACAAGAGTATTACTTGCGCAAACCGAAATAAGATGAAGAAAGGTGCGCGCGTCTGGCAAGATTCGAACCTGGAACGTGGGGGTTGATAAACTACTATTCACCCGTGTATCCTTCATTTGGTGGAAATAGAGAACTCAGGTTCCACTCTCTCCATATTTCCACTCTCTCCATATTTCCACTCACTTTCGATTCTGCTAAACAACCCCAAAACTTTCGTGTTTTGTTTTTCTTGGCAAGATAAAAAAATGAGTCGCAATTATGTGCATCCTGGGCCATTGGATTCTAGTTTGTTAACATTTCAAGTGCATCATCGATCGGAGTTAGTATGGGCAAATCAAGAGTATAAAGAGCAATTGTCATGCGTGCATTATGCGGTTATGCACGCGGAGCGTTTAGAAACATGTGCATGAATGACCGCTTAGAAGAATTGTTACGTCAATCATGTTTTATTACAATTACTTGTTTGCGACATATGAAACTCGATCATCATCTCATTACTGCACCAGTTGAACGATGGAGGCCTGAGGTACATGCATTTCATATGCCTTTTGGGGAAGTAACTATTAGTTTACAAGACGTTGAAGTCCTATTAGGACTAAAAATTGATGGTAGGCCATTAATTGGCAAAATTGAAAAAAACAAAGGCAATCGTTTAGTTCAAATTCAAACTTTTTTAGGGTTTACTCGTAGGGATGATGCATATTCACCTACGTTTCTCAATTTTTATGCCCTACAAGCACATATTGCTGGTTTTAGTATCGACACAGCTAATGACGTAGAAATTCAACAACATGTGCGTGGTTTAATTTTATTATTTTTGGGAGGCTTTTTATTTCCAGAAACTAGTCGCAATACCGTGAAATTGTGCTTGTTGGATTGTCTTGAGGATCTGACAATTAGTGGACAATATAGTTGGGGTTCCGGAGTGCTTTGTCACCTGTATCGATCACTTTGTCGAGCGGCACGTTTTGACCAATCTGTAGTGGGGGGCTGCTTAATTTTGTTACAATTGTGGGCGTGGGAACGACTACCTTTCACTCGACCTGGTGGCATATTACTGGTACTGCATAATGATGCACCTTATGCTGTGAGGTACTCTTAATGACGATTTCGATACTAAAATTTAACATATATTGTAATATAACTTATATTATTTCGTCCTATATAGGTGGCAATGTCCTCATTCTTGGACAACAACCTCTAACCACACTTTTACGACATATCAAGACGAACTCGATAGATGTCAAGTGGAAAACGTAAGCATCTACTTGAACCGATACTAATAATTAAATATTTGTTTATTAATAAAAATTTAAATATTAGTCACATTTGTATACTATATTTCGTGTGTGTATAATCATATTGATACAATGAATGCAGTTTATTTGGATGCCATACAACATTGACGCGTTGCCTATGTGTTGTCGTGGCGGGCAAGCTATTTGGATGACACGAGTACCTTTACTTTTTTTACGCGGTTGAGTGGCACTACCCAGACCGGGTATGTAGAAAATTTGGTGGTTACCAAGACATCCCTTCACATGTCGAGTACGATCATAATATGCACAGATTAGATGGTCGTACAAAGAATGAAGATTGGGAGGTTTTCCATCACGCATATGTTGCCTTGTGGGAAAATCGAACTCATCAGTTGGTCCCAATTGGCCCACATTCCCTATTAGGACCATACGTGACTCTCGCTTATGAGCATTGGTTTTACCGGGTTGGTCGTCGTTTAATTGGCAATCCAGATCATCGTCAAACGGTTGGGTACTTACAGACAGCCCCATCTTACATTTCAACGGTCAAACTCATTTCCCTCTTTAATAAATCGTATTTTCAGTAATTAATTTGTAATGCCCCATCTTAATTGATTATACAAATTTGAACATTTTTATTAGGTTGAGGCGCTACGTCATATCAGTATTCAGGGCGATATTGCTACTGAACAAGGACAAAGCAACAGTTATACAAATGTAATGCAACAAATTGCAAATGACGAGCTGAATCGGCTAAATTATGGTTACGTGCTCCAATTTCCAAGGACTGCTGATGCGTATTTCTACGAGCCAATAGATCAAGTTCTAGGGCTGGATCAAAGACGTCAGGGAAATAGATGTTGTCGTGCAGCGCAAGGTGGTCATAGACGTCAACATTCACCGCACATAAATCTAAATGATTAAGTACACATGGAAGTACAACATTCACCACACATAAATCTAAATGATGAAGTACACATGGAAGTACAACATGATGATCTATAAATGGGGGATGTAACGCAACAAGATTTCACACAAACATTGATGTCCCAATCACCATTCCGGACTCCATACGTGGCACATGGACATGTTTTCGAGGACGGATCATCATCACAATCTCCTGGGCACGTGGCGCGGTAAGTACGGAGTCCTTCGAACCAAATGCCTAATGCTCCATTTGAACATCCGATTCAGAGTAGTTACTATAATAACAACGAAGAGACCACACTAAACACATCTCAAGTTGTAGACCCAACCCAAACTCAAGAGTTGAGTGGCCTGGTACAATATCAACGACGCCGGCCTTCTAGAAATATAAGACGACCACCTTGTGGAACTGAATGAATTGAACTTGTGTTGTTTGAAAGGTTATCATCTCCTAATAATACTCCGTTTAATCCAAAATTTCGAAAACGCGTTAACTTCGGGAAAAAAAAACAAATAATAATTGCAAAATATGGACAGTCCATACGGCTGTCATGATTTTTTCGACTGGCACCTCTTTTCGCTGTCAGTGATAATGCATGTGCTGTCCTTTCCAAAATGTTGATAGCACATGCACAGAAATCCGTGATTTTTTATATTTTAATTATGTAAGAAAAATGTGTATACACTTTTGTCCGAATATACAACTCCCTTTATAAAAGGCTGGTGCTTGGTAACTCCACGAAAAACACATCATTCTTTATGAAATGAGAAATTTATCATGTCATATGGCTTATTTATTTTTCCTTGTTTTTCCTCTTTCATTCCGCTGTAGGGGTACATGGTCGTTTTGTTTATGTTATTTACGAAATGCTTCTATGTAGTTGTGTAATGTGTTTCACTTAATATTCGCGAGTGTAATTTTAGTCCAAGAGACGGAAGTGCTGCCCAATCTACACTAGTGTTCGATGGATTTTCTTAAGCTGCACAACATGATTCGTGGTGGTTTTTCCGGGGCTAATTGCTTGCTCTGACCTGTGTTATTTTCTTATGCTCATTTAATGAATTTATAAGGAAATTAATAATTGCAGGTTAGCTATGCAAGTTTATTATTTAGAGTTTTTTTTTTAGATTGAAATGTACTATATTAGCTTGATATTTTTGTAACAATACATTAATCAATTTTCTTTAATTTATTTGTAACACTACCTAATCAAATTTCCGGAAATGAGTTGTTAAAGTTACTAATTCTTAAAAATAAACGTTCAATAATTTGTACTAGTTAAATTATCATTAACAAATACAATCACTTTATATTCAAAATTATTTATGCCCAATTTCGTGTGAATGACCGGTGATGTGTGTGAATGACCGGCGATGTGTGTGAATGACCGTGATGTGTGTGTGAATGACCGGCGATTTGTGTGAATGACCGTGATGTGTGTGATTGACCAGTCATGTCACTGTCCTTCCCTCCCTTCCAACTGCCGATGTGACATTTGACTGACGCACCCGTCAATCGGATTTTGATTTGACTGCCCGGCGTGATGCTTACCTCCCCACATCACACCAGCGGCTCCTCTGAATCGTGTGTGAGCTTGCCATCTATTTTGAACAACCTTTATTTGATGTGGAGACTGAAGACTGAAGAAAAAATGCCAGGTACGTGTTATAATATTAACTTGAAACATATGTTACAAAAGTTGAGAATATTGAATGATAATATATTACATTGTTATTTATGTAGGAGACCAATTAGTAGTGTTGTTATGTCATGTGCAAGGGGAAAACGTTGATTTCACTATTACTTCGTCAAATGCGGTCTTTGTTACACGAGAATGTTCATTTGAAGACCTAAAAATTGTTATTAAAAATACTATCGATATTGGACATTGTAAAGACATTTTGATGTGGGGAAAATGTCAACAAAATCAATCGCAATACAGAGATTATATCTTTCCACTTCCTATCACCAACAATTCCACGTGGTCATTTTTTGTTGGTGCCATGTCAATGTCTGGCTCGTTAGTGATTGTCGTACGAGCCACGAATCCTAACCTCACCGAAGACACGAGGGATTTTTTCCAGTCTGGTGGTCCATCTCAAGCACCGGGCCGCAACCCCAGTTTACAGGAAATGGAAGTTCATAGTTTGGGCCTCCAATCTGAAAGCAATTCAGAAAGTAGTAGTGAGACAGCGCTACTACCGAAGGCCAGACTTTTTGGTTTAATGAGGATGATGATGCAGATTACGTCCCTCCAGTTGAACGCGAATTGTCCTCCACTCCTCCGCAATGTACACATTCAGCTTTGAGTTCAGACGAAGCAGCATGGTACAATGATGTTGAGCATTTCGGACAGTATTCTCACTATCCGAGCTCAACCTTGCAGCCTGGAATGGTGTTCGCAACATTCAAAGATTTAAAAATAAAAGTGGCGCACCACAATCTTGCAGTGCATAAACAATTCAAAAGCGCTCATAAGAGATCAGAATATTGGAAGGCAACATGTTTGTATCCTGCTCAGTGTCCTTAGATGATTACTGCTGCTCCACTTGACAGTGGTGATCAGTGGATAGTTAAGAAGTTTAAAGACAAACACACGTGTCGAGTCAATTACAGTCAAGGCGGGGCAGACTACATCGTCACTATTACTGTAATTGCAGACTTCATCTTACCGAAAATTCAGGTTGATCCGATGCACAAAATCAAATACGTATAGCAAGATGTCAAGACTAAGTTGGGTGTTAATGTTAATTACAAAAAGGCTTGGTACGCAAGGGTGCAAGCGCTACAAACACTATATGGGAATTGGGATGAGTCATACAACTTATTGCCACAGATGCTACGCGCATTACAGATTTACAGCAAACAAACCCCGGAACTGTTGTTGATATTGTTGCCAACCCTACCCCTAATCCCAACGAGTTTGAATTTAAGTATGCGTTTTGGGCATTCAAACCGGCGATAGATGGATTCAAGTATTGTTTACCCGTTCTTACCATTGATAGGACACATTTGTATGGGAAGTATAAAGGACACCTATTGCTGGCAGTATCGATGAACGCTAACAAAGAAATATATCCAATCGCGTATTCGATTGTGGATGCTGAAACTGGGGACAGTTGGACTTGGTTTTTGAAACTGGTGGCACAACACGTGTTTGGGAATAGTGAACACATTTGTATTATATCAGATCGGCATGGTGGTATTGATGCCGTTTTTCGTGACTTACCTGAATTAAGCGAACCAAGAGTCCAATGACGCTTTTGTCTTTGGCATCTCCGGTCCAACGTCATGACAAAGTTCAAGAGCAAAAGGATAAAACCATTGGTGTGGCAAGCTGGTACGACCATGGATGTGATGGGATTTAATGGCACAATGATGTCAATTCGCGCAATTGACGAAGGAGTGTAAGATTATCTGAGTGCAATCCCCCCGCAATTTTGGACTTTAAGTCACGATCAAGGTTTCCGTCATGGATTAATGACGACAAACATGTCCGAATCATTCAATAACAATTTGAAAGGTTGTCGTATTTTACCCGTGGCGGCTATTATTAAAATGACATACGAAAAGCTAGTCTTGATGTTTGTAGAACGGCGTACCAAGGGGTTGATAATGCAACAAGCTAGATTACAGTGGCCAAAAAGAATACTGGACGACATATTAAAAAGGGAGAGTCACAAGTATAGGGCAGTGATTAAACGGCACGACGATGTTGACGGGGTTTATTTTGTTGCGATAGACGGAATCCTCAATGAATCAGGCACGCCAAGGTATGTTGCAGTTAACATACACGAAAAACAGTGTGCTTGCGGCCATTGGGCGGTAGATGGATTGCCTTGCGTGCATGCGCATGCGGCATACCATTACGTGGGTAAGGTTGTTGATTCCATGGTGCCGAAAAAATTCTCTCTTTCTAACTACATTTTAAGTTACCAGGGAACTATCATGCCACTACTGGAGGAAGCTTATTAGCCATCATTACAGTATAAGATGCTCCCGCCGACACTCGCGAACCCATTAAACCGACGTGGTCATCGTCAGACAACAAGAATCCGAAATGAAATGGATTTAAATAGTCGTCGGTGCGGTCACTGTCATTCTGCAAATCACGATGCAAGGAGTTGTCCGCAATTGGGGAACACCGACGGAAGTTAGAGAAATTGAAAATTTATGATTTGTAATATTTTTGTGAACTAGAACTTCAGTTAATGTAATGACAGTTTAATTTTGTGTGTCTTCTATTTCTAATCTATGGTGAGCTTTTAGTAGAATTTAGGAAACGGAAAATTGTTAAAAAAAAATGAAAGAACATAAAGGAGTACCGTCAACTTAACGTGTTAAACCCTCCACCCGATGTATGATTAGACCCCTCAATGGGTCTCGTCATCTGTATGACGAGACCCAACAATGGGTCCGTTGGACCTAGCCGTGAGCTATATGAGACCCATTGACGAGACACATTAATGGGTCTCGTCAAAGAAACTGACGAGACCCATGTGGGCTATCATCCGGTAAACACACCCTGACAGCCCACATGGGCTCACTGCCCGCTGACAGGCCACATGGCCGTGTCAGCTCAGCCTGCTGACGAACGGCCCATGTGCCATTGTCAACACGCTGACAGACCCATGTGGCCTGTCAGCGTGCAATTTGACAACCAACTTGGGCTGTCAATTTTTTTTTTTAATTTCCTTACTTTTTTTTTAAATACTTCGACCATTATATATCATAAGCACTTTCATCTTTTTGCTTCGGCCTTCATGCTGTATCTTCTTCCGATTTAAAATCTTTACCCTTTTCCTTGAACATCCAGAGATGCAAACCTTACTATCACTTTCACAAATTGTACAACTCCTACAACTCTCTCAATCGGATATCATATTTCGTTCAACCACAACGAGATGGAAAGATTACCTCATTTGGTACACATTACTCATGTACTTACTTTCTTCATATCATTTTTTAAAGTTAACAAAAATTGTACTGTGCTTCACTTAAAACTCGCGAATTATTTATGAGCCTCAAGGAATTAAAAATCTGAAAATTTCTTGAATAGGTTGCTCTTATACAGTAGAGATAACCTTCCATAGCTATACCATTCAGCATGAGTATTGCTTGAGGGGTTACTCAAAGATAATGAGAGCAACCTTTTAGGCTCTATGGGATAGCCCTTAACAACCATCTTGAACAGGTAGCCAATGGTTGTGAACGGGCTATTCTAATATGGTCGAGATGCTTTAGATGCCCTAAAAGCTCCATCTCTTTCAGAGCAGGCATACACGACCATTTGTCAAATTTTCTTTATTTTTTCGTATTTCTGTCAATTTCCCCTCTATTATACATGTGTAATTCACCAGTCAATATGATGCTTACTGTAAACCCTTGTATTATACACGTGTAATTCACCAGTCATATGAATTTGTAATTTAATGTACGTACGCATTTATATTAACCTCGTTTCTGTTTCTTTCATTTTTATTTCTTTATTGTAATTTAATGTATGCATTTATATGCTGAACATTATTCTTTGTTTATTCGTACTACCAACAGTAATACTCCGTAATTATACTAAAAATGAGCCAATTACGAAAATTGAGCCAATTATAACAATAACAACAACTGCGACCTTGAACACCACCTTCCTCGACACGCCTCTGGACTAAAATGGGCTATATATATGGACTAAAATGATAATCAATCTAAATAACCCGTAAAAAAAAAATCTTATTACTAAATCACTTGTACAGAAATTTATAATCAATGGTCTAAACTTTGTTAACACAAAATATATTTTTCGAATAACACCCGAGATTGCTTGGAACATTTAGCCCAAAAGTATATTTTCACTAAAAAAAAGGGCCCAAGTTTAATTGAAATCGGACTCAGTTGGAAAGCTTTGCGTACCTCGGCCCACGGACAAAACCTTGCGTACCACGACCCAAATTGGAAATGCGGATCAGCAGATACGCGCATTTGGGAAACGCGTATGTGTTCCCGGAAGGCGGCGACGTCCGACAAGAGGGACCGCGCTTGGGAAATGCGCATCTGGAGATACGCAATTGCCATTTGCGTTCGCCTTCGCCAGAGGGCGACTGTCGCCGGCATTCCAAACGCGTTTGGGAAATGCGGATCACGTATATACTAGAACCGCATTTCCGAAATGCGTGTTAGATACTGTATTCCTACAAACTAAACTCGCATTTCCCAAATGCAGGTGTGGTATAAAATAACTCAAAAGCGTTTCCCAAGTGCGGCGCTATTCGACAGGAAAAAAAATACAATCCAACCGCGTTTGGGAGTTGGGTTCTGACGGCAACCGCATCTCCCAAATGCGGATTTCGCTTGTCAGTCAACTTTTTTTTTCATCACTTTTTTGTAATTCAAATGCTAGTCTTTCGTATTTCAATCAGAAACTCTGGAAGTTGCGCCATCAGAGGCTAGTTTTTGGACCCCCATTGTGGGTGAAGCTTTACGACCAGCAGTGGGACTCTAGTTTAACTCATTAAGTGAAGGTATTCATTTCTATATGAGCTACGGGCGATCCGGTCTGTTTGATGTTCGCCATAGCACCATGAAGAGGGGCCGGGATGGGGATATCAGTATGCGCTATCTAGTTTGTAGGCGTCAAGGGGTAAAGGGGAGTGGTAGCAGCGGGGCACCTGCGGTTACTGGTGATGACGATAAGCAACGAAGGAGGCGAATTTCTAACCGTGTGGGATGCTTAGCTAAGATTTGTTTACACCGAGATAACACCGGAGAGTTTGTGGTTATAAATTTTGAAGAGAAACACACCCACCCCTTATGCTCTGAGTCTTCTAGACAATTCATGCGGATCAACAGAACGTTAGATTCCACACAACAAGCATTCATTGCAAGATGCATTAAGGCTAATATTGGGACCTCACAAAGTTTCAGATTATGCAAGGAAGTAATGGGTACCTATGGGAATATTGGCGCAACCAGTGTGGACTTCCACAATTTTAAACGAGACCTACAAGCATATGTTTCCCAAGGTGATGGAGAGATGATCATAAAGAAGTTCCACCTGAAACGAGAGTTGTTGGGGGATTTTTTTTCGATTACCAACTAGATGAAGAGAACCGGTTGGCGCGGGTTTTTTGCGCTGACCCACTAGCCCGTGCCAATTTCCTTACCTTTGGTGACGTTATTTCGTTCGACGCAACCTATGGCACGAATAGGTACGTGTGCGCCTACCATTTTCCACGATTGTGGTGAGTGTGAGTTTAATTTGATAATCCTTGGTTGCAGCATTTCTGTTCGCATGGTTTTGTTGTTTGTGTGCATTTAAGTGTATTAACATTGCTGTGATGAATTACTGTTAGGTTGCATTAAGGCATTGTTTTATTTAATCCACTCCCCTAAATTGATGTTATTACTTCTGGCGTGGGAAGCACCGTGTAACTGTTTTTTATTGCAGGTACCGTTTGGTTTTCGTTCCCTTTACGGGGGTGGACAACCACCGCCGTTGCATCACCATGGGAGCTGCGTTGTTGACTAGAGAGGACGTGGATTCCTATGTTTGGCTGTTGGAGCAATTTAAAACTGCAATGGGTAAGAGTCCTTTATGCGTTGTCACTTATCAGGACCCCTCGTTGAAGATTGCTGTGGGTCGGGTTTTCCCCGAGAGCCGCCACCGGTTTTGCATGTGGCACATAATGATTAAGGTTAGCGAAAAGGTTGGGTGTGAACTTGCAAAGGATGAAAATTTTCGTAAGAAGTTAAACAGTATAGTTTGGTCGGACAGAATCGTGGTTGAAGATTTCGAAGCTCAATGGTTGGGGTTAATGGCAAAGTACAACCTAGTTGAAGACCGGTGGTTTGACAAACTGTACGCGGAACGGATGTTTTGGATCCCGGCGTATTCTCTGGATATTCCAATGAGTGGTTTACTGCGGACGACATCTCGATCTGAAGGAGAGAATAGTGCATTCGGTAAGTTCACCCGTGCGCACTCTAGTTTAATAGAATTTTATATGCAGTTTGAGGGAGTGTTGGAAGCTCAACACCATCAACAGTCCAAACTGGACGCTGAGTGCGAGGGTTTTTTGCCCAATTTTAAAACACCATTAGCATTAGAGAGACATGTTGCACACCTTTACACAATTTCAATTTTCTACGAGGTCCAGAAAGAGATTGTTGCTGGGTGTTTTTTCTACCGGGTCGTTAGCATTTCTGAGGCCAATGGTTTGATTTTGTATGTTATTAAAGACGACCGCAACATGGTATGCAACGTGCAATACAAGGGTGCTGATCTTAGTGCACAGTGTAGTTGCAGGTTATTTTTGAAACTGGGTTTAGTGTGCAGGCATATATTCCTAGTGTTAAAGGATGCCCATTTACAAACACTCCCCCCCCCCCCCAATACGTGGTGGGTAGATGGTGCAAACAGTCTAGGGCCACACGGTGCATTGAGCAAGTGATTGCGACCAATCCCTCTGGGTCGCCTCTAACCTCATTGTGGGCTGAGATAAACACGTGCGTGGGAATGGTAGGTACCAATGAGGAACGACTCACACGGATGTTACAAGCGATGAAAGAATTGACGGGTGAATTTGTCAGGGATGGGTCGGGCACGGACACGGTAAAGGCAACACCGCTGCTATTCAGGCCTTGTTTGGTGTGAGTCTTCCACCGGCCATAATTATTAAACCACCCGCATAGGTTAGGAACAAAGGTAGCGGGAAGCGTATCAAGAGCAAGCGAGAGTTAACTATCGAGGCTAGGGCGAGGGGTGAGCGTAAGTGCGCGGCGTGTGGTTTGTATGGGCATCATGACAGTCGCAATTGTGTTATTGTCCCACGTGTCTGTACCGGTAAGAAGTCTGCCTCAGCATTGCGACGCAAAAAGCAATCGTAATACAATATTCGGAAGGCCGGCGGCGAGTGGAGTAAAAAATAAGATCCTGCACTGTTTTTTACAGTAGTTTGTTGATTAAAAAAATAAGATTTTATGCATTTTAGTTATTGTAACATTCCAACGTGAGCTTATAAGGACTTCAGTTTTTTTTTTTTTTTTTTTTTTTTTTTTTTTTTTTTTTTTTTTTTTAGCGATGGTCATACTATGTGATGTACTGGTATGCGTAGTATTGTTTTTTCGCTTTGCGTTTGTGTTTTCCAGTACTCTCCAATTTAGTTATTTAATACCAGTATAAGTATAAATAATTTTTTACGAATTCGAGTGAATAGAATTACAATTTAGTAGAATTAACTACAGTTGTACAGATAGATAATTTTAATCTGACCACCTCAGTTTACATTTGTATAGCATACGCAGTTCCTGCTTCATTTTTGTAGAAACTATCGTAGTTGTCCGATATATTCAGTTTTGAGCGTTGTGTACGTGTGAACTTTTATTAAATCTGGTGTTTTACTGTAGGAGTGTTCCAAAGTTGATTCGTGGAAGACATGGTCAGGTATGCGCCATCTTAGTTATTCAACAATAATAAAAGTAGAAATAATATTTGAGAAGAGGATATATAGTGTGCATGCAATTAGAATAATATAGTAGTCAACCTCTAGACTTGTAAGCACATTTCCCGAGAGTTTAAACCAATTTTGAAAGTACATGGAAAGAGTTTATTACCAAAATGGTCCCTTGACTATTGCAAAATTACCAATTTGATCATCGACAATTTTTCGTCCTCAATTAAGTACCTCGACTTTGAAAATTTTAACCAATTTGGTCCTCCGTTTATTTTGTCGTTAGACATCCGTTAAATCGGGACCAAATTGATAATTTTGCTATAGTCAGGAGACCAAATTGGTAATTTTGCTATAGTCAATGGATTAAATTGGTAATTAATTTTTCACTAAAATGGTCCCTTGATTATAGCAAAATTACCAATTTGGTCGCGATTTAACAGATGTTTAACGGCAAAATAAACGGAGGACCAAATTGGTTAAATTTTTCAAAGTCGATGGACTTAATCGGTCACGAAAAAATTATCGAGGACCAAATTGGTAATTTCACAATAGTCGAGGGACCATTTCGGTAATAAACTCACATGGAAATAATCAAATTAATAAAATAATAGCTCTTCTACCATCTCCACATGTGACATGTCTATGTGAACACCCGATTATATAAATATGACCAACACACATGCTCTTCAAACATGACTGAAGAGTGTAATTTTAGCGGGAGGTGGAAAGAGTGTAGGTGAATAAAACGGGAAGAAGTTCCCGAGTATCGTCTCAAGGAATGGTAGAAAGGATTTGGTAGACAAGGAACAAGGCACAAGAGTTCCTATGTTTCAAAAGCTAGTCCTAACGCAAGGGTTGTGTAGGTCATTCTAAGAATATCTCAAACACTAAAACGAAAGGTGTTTTAAACAAGTATAGGAAGGGAGGATTCGGACTAGTCCAGAACACATGCAACTCTTGATTTCCTAAGGTACTAGGGATTTGAAAACGCTTAAGGGACTAACATGAGACAAGGTCACTAACACCACCGCCACTCTCGTGGTCAATGGACTCACTTCTTAGACCATAAAGTCATCCTTGTGAACCTTAGGCTAGAAGAGGTATTATGACAAACACGTTATGTGCCTCTTGCCTTCCTTCCTTTTCTCAAAGGTGAGAAGGAAAAGAGGTTGGTGAGGTCTCAAGCATTCCCTATTCTCATAGGTGAAAGCTTTCTACACTAACTATCAAGTCCGATTGGCCTAATCGGAGTAGAGGTCATACAAGCATTCCAAACTGCTATCAAGATATCCAAAAAGCATCATTCTACCCTAGGTATATGACATAAGAGCTCAAGATCAATATGCATGTTCAACTAGTCCTAATCCACTAGGTAACTAGCCACACATCTGTACACTAAGCATCATCAAAGCAATTAAACAAATCTAAGCTATAAGGATTGAAAGCAAAACACAATTCAAAGCACAAAACAATTCAACAAAACAAATCACAAACTAAAAATTGAAGAACAAGAGAAGAAATTGAAAGATTACTTGATTGTAAATGGAATTCTTCTACAAATCTTGATCAATTGCAAGTTGATGTCCACAATCTTCTCCAAATCTAGCTACTTGGAATGAAATGTGAATGGAATTGAAGTGGAATTGGGAGAGAATTTCAACCTAATTCTAGAGAGAGAAATTTTAGACTAGACTAATCTGGAAAAATGAATGGGATCTCCCTGAAAAATGCCCCAAATCTCTATTTAAATCGCGCCAAACCGCCAAAATAATACGTAGTGGACGCCCGATTGGACGCGCGTCCGCTACGCGTCCAGTGGGATTCTGTGCGCGGCTTCGAAACTTCGGAGAGATCTTGGAATCGGACGCGGGCGTCCAACCTGTGTCCGATGTGCGTCCTAAGCAGACATTGCAACTTCAGAGAGGTGTTTTTCGGACGTGGGGCGTCCGATCCGCGTCCTTCCCGCGTCCTAAGCAGACATCTCAACTTCAGAGAGCAATTTTCCGGACGCGGGGCGTCCGGGTGCGTCCATCAGGCGTCCGCAAAGGGCTGCTTCGAACCTTGCTGATCTGGGACGTGGACGCCTAGACGGACGCGCGTCCAAGGCGCGTCCAGGCCTGTCCTTTGCTTCCAATTTTGGCTCGTGAATCATTCTTTGAAATCCATGCCTTTTTCACCTCTTTGCACAACGTTTTACCTACAAAATGATCAAACACGTGTGGACTAGGGTCCAATGGCACTAACAAGCATTTTAACGCAATTCATGCTCAAATCAATCACAAAAGCTAGCAAGTACGTGCAATGTGACCCGAGAATGACCCTATAAGTGTAGCATCTTTTGCACTTATCAATGACCGAAACACATACTACTACAAAACATTACAAGCCTCCCTAACTTATTGACAGACACACTACCATCGGGTTATTGTGTTATTCATTGGGTTTGGCCGTTGGTGGTGTTTACCAATCGTTATACCCTGCACCACGTACGTAAAACGACGTCGTTTCCGTGTTAGTGGACGCGGACGTGAATGACTCCAGGGAATTCATTATCTATAATACACATAATCATTATTTATATTACACAGCGTTTGCCTAGAATACACAGAATGTTTGCCCAGAATACACAGAATATTGACACAAAATAAACAGATGTTAGTGGACGCGGACGCGGACGCGAATGACTCTAGGAAATTCATTATCTATAATACACATAATCATTATATAGAATACACAGAACGTTTGCCTAGAATACACAGAATGTTTGCCCATAATACACAGAATATTGACACAAAATACACAGAACTCATCCTCCTAATATTCGAATGCACAAACACATCACAACCTGTGTTAATAACATGAATACACAGAATATTGACACAAAATATACAGAACTCATCCTCCTAAACATTCGAATGCACAAACACATCACAACATGTGTTACTAACATGAATACACATAACAGTTGCCTAGAATACACAGAACGGTTGCCTTGAATACACAGAATGATTGCCTGGAATATACAGAATATTAACATAAATACAGTGACCGGACGAAACGGGAAACGTGATTTCCAAAAAAACGGACGATTAGTTTACAATGCTCAAAACGACGTCGTTTAGGTACGTGGTGCACGGTATAATTTGCCGGTGTTTACTAAGGAGTAGGGCGGTTTATCCGATCACAGTCATATTGCCCCACACGATTGCACACCTCCTGCATGTTCTCATTTGCCTCGGCCATTAGGATGTTGTGCATAAAGAGCCTACGTAGGCTATTGAGTTGTCTGCCATTCCCTTTTTGCAGCCCAGTGACCCACGTGCTGCAGGGTTGGCCGGTGAATAATTCCATGTGTCGTATCGCATAAACAGCCGAATCAGCCTGGGGATTTGTAATTCGCCACAACTTTTGCATCCTTTTTGAATTGTTCACTTTGTAGCCTTTTTATTTCCCAAATCAAATATTTGTTAAAATATAATGTTTTTATTTTCTGAGTACTATTTATTCTATTACAAGATAGTATTTGTTCTATTTTTTTTTCTATCTGTTGCAACTCAAAGAGTCCTATGACCTTCTCTCAAAGAGAGCCACAGAGGTGTCATCCGAGCACAAAGTAATTGACTGTTAAAATCTAATGTTAGTTTGTAATAATTGATTCATTAAACGGGCAATAATGTAGAAGTATAGCTATTGTTTTTCTCCCATGATAGCCTCAACAATCATATATAGCATTATTTAGTTCTTGAATTGTGTTCCAAGCTACACTCTAGGTGAAACTGTCTTGTGACTTTTAGTTGACTTGTTCGAATTAAGAATGCTAAATAGTCAATAGATAATTCTGATACAAAGTTAAACTTAAAAATTTTGTAACTACCAAGTCAATTGTCTAATCAGCTTGGTGGGTTGTCATTATTGAGGTCAACCATTTGCCAACAATAATAACATTATATTATCTTCCCAACAACCAACCATTTGTCACTATATGTTGCTATAATTATTAACTTAAAAACTAAAATTATTAACTATACTGATAATGTGAATTAGTAGTGTGCAAGTTGCAGAGGTCACCGGAATTTCCAACAAAAAATACTTATATTTATAATTTAAAATGATGTAGTCTTGCGATAAAAATAGGAAAAATGGTCAAATAGACCCCTAAACATTATAAGAAAGTGCAATTAAGCCCTCAAATTTTTAAAAAGTTCAATTAAACACATAAACTTATCAATTTTGATGCATCCAGATCCAATAGCAGGTCACGTACGGTAATTCAACATTATATGTTTTTTTTTTTTTTGGAATGAAATGTTTGAAAAAGTATTGTCATTTTTATTTTTAAAGGGATACATTTTTGTATTATAATTTATTTTATTTTTTAAATTTAGGATACACCATCTTATTTGCACTCAATCCCCCAAATCCATCATTGAATTATTGGCATAATCAGATCAGTGGCATTTGATATTGCACTTATCTTCCTTCACTGAAACAATTCAAAACAGAGAGGAGAATGGCTGTTTGTGTGGCTGTACTTTCTCTTATGAGGACACTAGAGCTTGAGTTCTTGCAACCTCTGCCTCGTCCAATCAGTCCTACAAGAAATGGAACTCATCTCTTGCAACAAAGAGTTTATCCAATCTCTTCATCAAAAGCTTGGTGATTTGATACAACTGTTGGATGAGAGCAGAATCGATTGTGTTGAAGCAATAAAAGAGTTGGAAACAAATTAAAGCTGAGAGATGTAGCTTTCAGAGTGGAAGATGAAATCGAATTCCAAATTGCACATCTTCATAAAACAGAAGAGGAATTTGAAATTGGAACACCACAAGGGGATAATGCCCAAAGTCCTTTCAAACTTGGTCTTATTCTGCAACAAGGAATTGAAGACATTGATGCAGTCAAGGAAGCTAGAGTTGGTAAAAATCAAGAACGAATACCATGCTGCAAGGAACCCTTGATGTTCTACCAATATCTGCAGCTGATTCTTCCCAACCTGCTTCAGAATTTGACAACGAAATGATCTATATAGACGACGACGACTTTGAGACGATAAAGTTGATCCTAATCCCAATTCCACTCATAAGGCGTTGCAACATTGTTGCAATTAGCGGTGTGGGAGGCATTGGTAAGACAATGTTAGCAAGAAGAATTTATGAAGATCCGAAAATTGCCTCTCGTTTTTACAAGCGAGCATGGGTTGTTGCATCAAAGCATCATAACGAGAGACAAATGCTTCTTGGTATTCTTAATTCAATTGGCTATGCCTCATTATGATGATCTAGAAAGACTAGAAATTAAACTCTATGAATGGTTCAAGTGTGAAAGGTACGTGCTTGGTTGTGATAAATTAAAAATCGTCTCTGATCTCATACGTAACAATGACTCACTAAGATTCTTTGTATAGATTAAATAATATACAAACTCTGATCTATAACTCTATCTCATCATCTTTATCTACCCTAACACATAAATAAATTTACATGCTGTAATAATAGGTGCTTAATTGTGATTGATGATGTGTGGAGCGTAGAGGCATGCGATGCAATCAGGAGATGCTTTCCAGAAGATTTTATATGAAAATGATAGTCGAGTATTATTGAGAGCAATGAAGATGAAGCAGAGGAGAGCTAGAGCAAAGAAGACGCTAAAGTTGCTTATTAATTAATAGCAATACTGACGGCAAATTATACCGTGCACCACGTATCTAAACGACGTCGTTTAGAGCATTGTAAATTAATCGTCCGTTTTTTAGAAATCACGTTTTCTGTTTCGGCCGGTCTCTGTATTTATGTTAATATTCTGTGTATTCCAGGCAATCATTCTGTGTATTCTAGGCAACCGTTCTGTGTATTCAAGGCAACCGTTATGTGTATTCATGTTAGTAACACATGTTGTGATGTGTTTGTGCATTCGAATGTTTAGGAGGATGAGTTCTGTATATTTTGTGTCAATATTCTGTGTATTCATGTTATTAACATAGGTTGTGATGCGTTTGTGCATTCGAATGTTAGGAGGATGAGTTTTGTATATTTTGTGTCAATATTCTGTGTATTCTGGGCAGACATTCTGTGCATTCTAGGCAAACGTTCTGTGTATTCTAGATAATGATTATGTGTATTATAGATAATGAATTTCCTGGAGTGATTCGCGTCCGCATCTACTAACACCAAAACGACGTCGTTTTACATACGTGGTGCACATTGCTATGTGCACCGTGGTGCAGGGTATAACGATCGAATACTGACAGCCTGTTCGCTCGTCAACAAATTAAAGATCCAAACTCCAATAAAAGCAAAAGCTAAGGTAATGCTATTTCTTTAATATTAGGATTATTGAGTTGGATTATATTGGTCAAGATAGATTATTACACCTACATACTTCATTGTAGTTTTTTTTTTTTTTTTTTTTTTTTTAAACCTCAAATTAAAAGTTGGAATCATATACTATACTATACAATCAGCAGATAACTCTGGGGAGTGATGAAACTTCATATATTGTATTGTGTTTTAATTTAATACTTTAATTTGTGCTAAGATTTTCAAGGAAACTGAAGAACATATAAATGTAGTTGGTAGCTAGTTAAGCAAGAATGACTTATGAAATTATGCATCATTGTGATCATGTGCAGGATATCACAATCACAACAAAGATTGGTGTAAGGATGTAGCTGTCTTCTAAACTTGAACTTTTTGAGCCATCACACATAATGTTGGTCTCAAGTGTTAACCATTCCTAGCTTGTACCACAATATAATGTTTTGCACTGCTGTGTAGAATCCAACTGACTTGGAGCTGTTAATGTAACTTGTTGATTTGTATTTTCTTACACAAATCTTGGGGGTTTTAATTTGCTGTAAATTTACTACTTATGAGAACAATTGATGAGCTTGAGCTCTTGCAATTCTGAAGATAAAAAAAAAAACTGATCCAGTTTAAAATTGGACTCATATTGGTTCTGGTAACATTAAACATAGAATAAAAAGGTCAATTTACAGAATCAAAGAGAGGGAATGCATCATGCAAAATGAGACTAACCGTACCCACACAAGATTTATTTATTTAAATACATAGGTTTCTTAGTTTACGCCAGACTAATCATAACCCACATGTGACCCTGTCTCTAGTCTCTAAAGAGTGTAAATCACGAGTCACACAAGCAGCCTTTTGGTTAGTCTCCCACCTTATTGTGCCCACAAGGAGCTTCATCCACACCCTACTCTTACTTGGGGAGCTCAACCCTAATGATGTTCGAGATGGGTTCGAACTCTTGCCCTACTATTTCCAACCATGACTTGAAGTAAGGTGATCAATCACTTTGTGCTAGTTCGGGAGCATCTATCATATCCTTGAATGTATAAATATACGAAATTTAATCTCTTCAATAAAAAGAATTCAAATCTATTTTTACTGAACAAATCAATAATAAATTCCTTTTAAAATATTACCTCAAAGTGAATGTCGTTTTTATGTTAATATTGGGGTCATGGACCGACCATAGAATCCTGTTCAATAAGTGGAACGCATTAGTTAGAGTGGGGATCCTGGTTCTCCTATAATTGGATCCTCCGGAACCACAAGAATCCTTAGTTAGAGTGGGGATCCATATGGAAACACAGTATCTATATATTTAGATACGCTTTGAAAGCTATATTTATATATCTATTCCGACCTAGTCCGGTATGGAATGAACTTATAATCATAGAATCGACTCGAACAACAAAACAGTAGAGCCACTATCTTGGATTATTATAGCACAAAGTTGGAGAAAGTGGTGGAACACTAAATTTAATAATGGTGTGCACTCTATTTCACCTAATAGATTAGGTCGAGTTTTAGACTCTTTAAAGAATTGTACTCCACTAATTATAAATCGAACCAATTAATATCTCACATGTCTGGCCTCAAGCTAGCTTAGATGGTCAGTCGCATAAACTCAAATCTTGTTACCCGCGTCAAGGTGTAAGAGTTTGAAACTTGTTGAAAATATCTTAATGCAACATGTTTGAATTTATCTCATTTAAAAAAAAAAAAAAAGGAAAGAAGCAAATTAAAGTCAATTGAAATATGTTATTCTTAATTGAGGAGAACATTTTTTTTTTAATTTTTTATAGTAGAGTACTCTTGATTAAAAAACAAAACTAGAGAGAGTGAAACTTAAAATAATTTAGTTGAGGTTACATCCAAATTTTCACTCTCCCTGTGTCTCTGTTTGATTGGTGAATAAAAAACAGTGTGCATTATACCATCTTCTCTTGAATTATTGCACGGAGAAATTCAAGTTATGGAATTGAATGTTTTTTACTTAAGGCTAAAAGTAAATAACAATCTCATTAGTAAGGTTCTTTCTACCAGTTTTTTGTAAGTCTCAACATTCACCACATGGTCCACTATCTCACTCAATTTTAAAACATTCTCCTCATTAGTTTTAGATTTTTTTTTTCAAGTTTTTGTGGACTCACTATTTTACTCAACTATATTTTAATTATTTAAATTAAGCATACCTACATTTAATTGAAATGATAATTATAAAATCAAAATTAAACTACTAATTGCTTAAAAATTAAAACCAATACGCATGAAAAACCACAACTATTCACAATAAAATGATGCAATTATAAATTTTAAACTCAAGTAATCTATTTTATATATATATATATATATATATATATATATATATATATATATATATATATATATATATATATATATATATATATATATATATTGAATTGTAATCATATGAGACATCATATTTAGATGAGAAATAAGACAAATAAATTGGGGGCCGTCCATCTTGTAGTATTTGATGGTTGAGATTAATCCTTTTTTCCTTTTTTATGTGTTTAATTTTAATTAGTAAGGGTTGTATTGTAATTGTAGATGTTTTATTTTTAGTCTAGGATTCTAATGCATTATTTTAGGTGTTTTAATTTTGGTAGGATTAGATTTTTTTTTTGTTTTGCCATCCAGTCTCACCGTTTCCCTTCCGGTTTTTCTCTGCGACAGTGCTTCGTTTTTTCGATCATGGAGTTTGTTGATGGATGTATGTTGTAGTTGTTCTTTATTTTTATTTTGTTTTCGTCCTTGTGTTTTGCTATTTCGTGGTCGTATGCATCACGTTGTTGGTGTTTTCAATATTTTCTGGACTTCGCGGCTGTGTGCATATGTGTTTTAATTTGTGTGCATGTCATACAGTTTGCACAGGCACTGGTGCTGTTGGTCTGTACTGTCGTTGTTTATTTTCCGTTTTGACATGTGGATTTGTTGCTTTGTTTGTTTGGTGTATGGTATTTATTGAGTTTTAATCTCCATTATTCGTTGTGGGTGTCGTGTACTATGTTTTGTTGCGTTAGTTGCGACTTAATTACTTGTTGGCGTTTGTTTGGTTATTCTAGGGTGGAGGGATTTATCTAGTTGTGTGCATATGTGGCATGTCATCATGGTTTCCGTTAATTTTATGTTTTTTTTATTACTTATTTTGCATATTTGTTGTAGGGTACTATGTTTTGTGAAATCTTTTGTTGTGTAATGTCGAGGTTGTGTATTTTTTCATCTATTTTTTTTTTAAATTCATGTGCGTTTTCCGACAGTTTAGTTTTTATTTTTCCCGTTTTGACGAGCACATAGCTGTCAACCGATGTGCACACACCGCCATCCAGATTTCATTTCATTCGGTTGTATTTTTCTACAACTCATTTTTTTTATACTTCATATGTGCAAATAGTTGTCTTTCAAAGTGCACACACAGGCTATGTGATTGACATGTCTTTATCATTAATGTTGATTGGCTGTGTTTTCTTATTCTCATTCCCATGTGCTAGCATCTTATTGGTGTTGCTGAAGGGTCTGCTGATGACTCTCGGGGGTGTGTCATGAATATTTCTCCGGGACGTACAAAGTATTTGGTGCCGATGTGTGCGACTGCGGTCAAGCCATTTATTGGTCAGAGGTTTCGCAGGTTGGAAGATGGTGTTGAGTTCTATATCCGCTAGCTTCCGCAGGTTCTGGGAAGCGATTCAAATCGTCGAAAGAGGTAGTCGTAGAGAAAGTGTCTAAGTCAACACGAGAGTGCAAGACTTGTCACCAATTTGTGCATCATGATAGTCGCAATTGCCCGTTAAAGACTTAGTGTTACTTTTTTTAATAG
>CP025654.1:9819948-9832093 GCA_003576665.1 Ipomoea trifida
TCTATTTATTCATTTATTTATTGTATTTTATTTATTTACTTAGATGACTAAAATAATAGCAATGATTATCTTTTACATGTATCTATATTAAATGACATGTATACAATATATGTGGACTATGCATATTATTGACATATTTTATGTATGTGTAATTTGCATAATTATGTTTATATTCTAGGCACATTTGATTTATTTAAATTCAAATGTTTTAAAATCACGTGTTGTATCTAATAATATAATGTTTTATAATATGTTTTTTTGGTAAAATATTGTGATGATCAATATATACAAGCAATTCAATATTACAAGAGAACAAATATTATATTGAGTGATATTTTTACACTAATCACATAATAAAATAATTGTACACGTTCAATATTAGAATTTGTTTATTATTCTATCTTTAATTTTATTATCTAAATATATAATTTAAAATATTTATCCGTGCATCGTACGAGTAATTGAGCAATTATTTGCTTGAATTCAAGCAAGGATAACATTAGAAAACATAATAAATCAAACCATTTTCATCATTTGCACTATATAATATTGATGTTATAATTTATATAATTATATATCGATCTAAATATTCTTAAAATATTATAACAAAATTCATTCCGTACAACGCACGGGCGAAAATACTAGTATGTTATTACAATTGTATATTAAATCAAAATAATTACATTACATAAATATGTTTAAAATTAATAACAAAATTAAATAAGGAAAAACTAAAAAAGCAAAAAACAAAACAAAAGAGAAGTTGGTTGTTACACGACCATAAAAAAATTAAATAAAATAAAGCATGCATTCAGAGTAGCCGCCAACTGGCAGCCATTTTGAAGAGCCCGGCAAGCCCGATTTGAAAGCGCGTCCACTGGGAGCAAGCAAGCCCGATTTGAAAGCGCGTCCACTGGCAGCATTCATAAACTTAAGCACGTTTTACTTACTTTTTTTTTTTTTTTTGCTCTCCCTCTTTCTCAAAAATCTTTACTTGGAAGAAAAAACTCTTCAAAAACCTATTATCCCATAAATAAAAAATCAAAGCATAAGTTTTTTGTCTGCAAAAAAAAACTCCTAAAATCCACAAATGTGGATACTCTAAAATTGTTGCATTGTCAGCATGGAATTATTGCACTCAATTTCATCTCAGTTGGTGGACTAGTACAAACTTTTTTTAAAAGATTAATAAAATTCTGTCCGCATGGAATTATTGCATTCGGTCACGCCCCACTTCTAGGACATGACCCGACCGTATCGTTACGTGAAAACATGTAACCATACGAAGCCTAACCATACATACCTCTCGAAACCTTCATAACAAAACTTGAATAATACATAATAATTCCACAACAAAGAACTAGTTCTTCCCAAAACACTCATCAATATAATTCACCACTATTAAATATTTAGAATCAATAGTAGTATGTCCAAAATGCATCACAAGCACCAAAATCAAGCACAATGATTTACCAGAAATACAAATGGGGCAAAGCTATTATCCCACACAAGCAAAAATCCATGATAAGCTCCAATACTAGGATTAAGTCTCCTAGTTTCAAAAGTCACCTTCAAGATCCCACCACTTGCGCCTCGTACTATTCACATATCCTTAACTACTCTGAAACATGAGGAAAATAAAAATAATGAGCTAATGCCCAGTAAGTGATACTCTTCTCAACCCGGATCAAGTAACCTTAATAAAAGACAATAAGCTTTAGAGTAATTTAATAGGTGCAAATCACGATCTTCAAACTGTATCGAAGTCATATAATTCCATCATACCATACACAGGTTCTCCAAAATAGAAACTTTAGCTTTAGCTACATGGGCATCAACATTGTTTCATAATACAATACTTTCAAAAGCTCAAATCATTCTTTAATCCATGACTCATTGGCAACCTACACCCACCATTATACCTTGTGGAATATGTCATTATCGGTATAATGATCTAAAAAGACTCGACGATTCGGAATGAGTCAGGCTCGACGATTCAGAATGAGCCGGATGGAATGTTCCAACAAATAATTCAAAAGTAAAGACTCGACGATTCGGAATGAGTCAAGCTCGACGATTCAGAATGAGCATTTAGGAACGTTCCAAGCCGAACAAAACAAACAACAAAATGTAGGTTGCCTCATGAGTTTGGCCAAACATTCAAAATAATTCTTATACTCAAATAGTCCATTGTAACAAAAATCATTTCCTTAAAAATCCCGTAACAAAGTACATATCCAAAAGTAATATGGAATATGTATAACTCATAACTTGCAAAACAAATATGAAATCATAAACTAATGATTGTCAAATAAATTACTTGATCCTCTTTTAGAGCAAAACACCTTAGTACAAAATCATACCCATAAATCGAATAATAGTAAAATCACACTTTAACAATCATAACTTGCTTGAGTCATATTATATCAAAAGTCAAAATATTTTTAACTCAAACTAACCTTAAAATGGGTATTCAAAGCACCAATTTGGAGTGGAAAATGGTGTTTTTATGCTCCAACGGGTGCGCCATCGCACCAAAAAAATGGCGCAGCATGAACAGTGCCGCACCATATTTGGTGCGGCACTGTTCATGCTGCGCCATTTTTGGTGAGGCTTTTTTTTTTCTTCCCATTTTGTCCCTTGTCTTTCCTTGTAATTCCTTTTATGTCCTTAGTTTAGTTTTAATGTATTTGTATTTTTTGTTAAATTATTAAATATAAATTTTATATTATTAAAAATAAATTATATCATTTAAAATATCTCATCAAGACGATTAAAACAAGACTAATATTGAACACATATTAAATATAAATGAAAGTACATAAAACATAATTTTAACAAAGTCTAATATTTAAAGATAATACAAAGTCTTAATTTATGAGAAAACAAATTATTTTAGTAAAGAAATAAAATTTGGTGTTGAATTTGGTGTAATGGGTTGGAGATAGAAAAAATTTGGTGTAAGAATATGCTGAGAATATTTCTTTTGGTGTAAAATTTGGTGCAGAATTTGGTGTGGAGGGTTGGAGATGGCCTTACACATTCAATTTCACCAAATTTAGTTGGTGGCCTGGACGTGATTGTAAACTTTTAAATCGTTGTTGTTATTCATATCTTTTTGAGTCGTATCTAGTTAAATTTTGTCATTCATTCAAAATTATTGACACTCACTTTATAGTAAAATTGTAATAAAAGAATATCTACATGAACTCAAATTTCGCTACCATCGTTAGGTTGTAGGCGTTTGAAACTTGTTGAAAATATCTTAATGCAACATGTTTGAATTTATCTCAATTTGAAAAAATAAAAAATAAAAAGCAAAGTCAATTAAAAAAAAAAAATTTGAACAACAACAACAACAACATTAATTCATTAATCAGATGATGGAACAATTACAACAAAGCGTAAGAGAATTACAATCTGACAAAGACACAACTTTCTTAGCCAAGCTATAGAAATTTGAATCGCAGACTGTTTTACAAGATTGAAGTTAAGATATTAATGAGATTAATAACATTTTTTTTATAGTAGTACTCGATCATTTTTCAATGTGGAACCCCTATCTTAAATTATTGCACCATGTTGAAAAAAGTGATGAAACGTTAAAATTGAGTAGGTGGAATTGTAAACTCGATCTTTAAAGAATTATACCTGACCTCACTAATTATACATCGCACCAACTCAAGTAATATCCAACCTTCATAGACAGCTGGCCTGGTGAGGGTTGAGGCTCATATTATATTTATGAACTTCATCAATTCATTGCCCCACATTATTTATGACTTGTACAAATTTTTGAAGGTAGCACTGTCCTGACAACAACTGAGCTTCAATTCTAGCATTTCTTGCATGTATTGAAGATCATACAATAATCTGTAGCCACAAACAATTTATGAAATATCTCTACAAAATAAAAGCCTTAGTATGTATAGCTTGCATCTGTACAAACCTTTTTCGAGCATTTTGATGTGAAATAGATCAGAGATGGAGGAAATGGAATATTTCATATATAGTATTCTACTGCATAGAGATGCGAAATTGTTGTATTTACACTGGATATATAAGGTTTATTTAACTTTATAACGAAAATAAAAATCTATTGATTATAGTATTAGACGGAAATTGAAGTCTCCTTTTTGTTTTTTTGAGTACTACTGAGTCTGCTACTGAAGCACAAAGAGCCAATACCGCCTCCACTAAGATTCCAACTTACAATCTCTCAAATGGAAGTGTAACTTGGTGCCACTAGACTAACAACAAATTTTACTTTCTCTACTTTTGTCACTAGTTTCAACTATTTTCTCGACTTTATTTGTATAATTTAAGAAATAATTTATCATTTATCCATTGTTAGTTTTGTGTATAAATATACGAAATTCATTTCATCAATATCTAGAATCCAAATCTAGTTTTACTCAACTCAAAGCAATAATAAATCCCTTTTAAAATATTACCTCAAAGTGAATGTAATTTTCATGCTAATATTTTAACGCATAATATTTTCATGCTAATAATGGTGTTGTACTCTATTTCACCTAATTGAGTAGGTGGGGTTTTAGACTCTTTAAAGAATTGTACCCTACTAATTATACATTATCATACCAAGTAATATTTCACATGCCCTCGAGCTAGCTTAGATGCTTAGCTGCATGAACTCAAATCTCGATACCAACGTTAGATCAGGATGTAAGTGTTCGAAACTTGTTGAAAACATTCTAATGCAACATGTTTGGGGTTTATCACAATTATAAAGTTTAATTGAATGTTTTGACTTAATGCTAAAGTTAAAAATGTTGTCAGCATGGAATTATTGCTTGCAATCAGTTTCACTTAACTCAGAAACATGTTATTCCTTTTATTTTTTAAACGATAAATAAATATCATTTTGATGAGTTTAAAAAAATCAAAATAAAAAAATTGCCCCTACTCTTAAGTTATTGCACAGAGATCAGTCATAGAGACATTACCCAATTCCAGTACGACGTACGTTGCATTCATATCATTTTCATCTTCATCTTCATTTTACTTCACTGAAACAAACTCCCTTGAGCAACTCTCTTTCTCATTTACATTACACATACACCTACACAGAGCTAGAGACACAGATAGAAGAATGGCTTGTGTGGTTGTACTTTCGCTTATGAGGACACTTGAGCTTGAGTTCTTGCAACTTCTGCCTCGTCCAATTCTACAACAAAAGGAACTCATCCCTTGCAACAAAGACCTGGCCCAATCTCTCCACAAAAAGCTTGGATTTCTGATGGAACTATTGGATGAGAATAGAATGGATGGTGTTGAAGCTTTAAAAGTGTTGGAAACAAAGCTTAGAGATGTAGCTGTTAGAATTGAAGATGAAATTGAACTCCAAGTAGTACATCTTTCTGAGGAAGAAGAAGAAGAAGATGAGGAATTCAGAATTTTTGAAGGAATTTTTGATATTTTTGACAGATTAGTGGATCAGACATTTCAGCCACCGGAAAATCACATTTATGTGGAAATGCCAAAGGATGAGAAAAGCACTCATCATTGCCAAAGCTTTCATCAGACAACTACTCATCATTGCCAGAGATTTCATCAAATTTTGCATCCGCTAAGGGGAAAATCACATCCTTGTCTCAAATTCCGTCGTATTTTGCACCCAGCTTTACAAGACATTGATGCCATCACTCAAGAGTTGGCGAAAGCAAAGGAGGAGTACCAGCTTTCCAAACATTATCTACAAGGAACAAAGCAGGCTGCCCCCCTTCATGTTTTACCAATATCTACTGATCAAGTTATCACCATGCCTGATTCTTCCCTCCATGCTTCACGCTCCAAACAAATAATGGTAGGAAAACAGGACGAGTTCAAGATTATAAAGGAGATGCTAATCAAACATCCATCTAAGCAACTAGAAATTGTCTCCATTAAAGGTATGGGGGGTATTGGTAAGACAACATTAGCAAGGCAAATTTATGAAGATTCATCAATCACCTCCTACTTTGATAAGCAAGCATGGGTTGTTTCATCACAACATCACAATAAGAGGCAAATGCTCTTCGGTCTTCTTGGTTTCAAAGACATTAATGCAGACAACTACAGCAGTAATGAGGACCTAGCATTACGACTCTACCAAAGTTTGAAGTGTCAAAGGTACTTGATTGTGATGGATGACGTATGGAGCGAAGAGGCATGGGATGCTGTCAAAACTTGCTTTCCCGATGATGGAAATGGTAGTCGAGTATTATTAACAACTCGCCTTGCAGAGGTGGCTAATCATACATGCTCCAAAGATTACTTTTCTCATCAAATGCAATTCTTAGAACAAAGTGAGAGTTGGCAACTATTTTATGAAAAGGCATGTAAATCTCGTAGTCCTGATTTTGAGACGATTGGGAGACCAGTAGTTGAAAAATGCAAAGGACTGCCTTTGGCACTTATTGTGGTTGCAGGCCTTTTTTCCAAACTCAACACTGTAGATGAGTGGAAGAATACTGCCAATGCTCTAAGTTCTTCTTCTGCAACTACTCTAGATGATGAAGAATGTTGGAGAATACTCTCGTTGAGCTACAATCATTTGCCCCACAATTTGAAGGCTTGTTTCTTATACTTAGGGGTTTTTCCAGAAGATCACGAGATCAATGCTAATGATCTTGCAAGGTTATGGCTTGCGGAAGGATTCGTAAAGGCATTTGAGAATGAAAACTTTGATGCAGTGGCTCACAGGTACATGCAAGAACTTATGGATAGAAACCTAATAATTTTAAGCAAGCTATGCTCTCGTGGAAGAAAAATTAAGAGGTTTAGGATGCATGATTTATTGCATGCCTTTTGTGTGAGAGAAGCCCAAAACGAGAACCTTTTGCAAGTTGTTCAGAGTGAAAATAATTCTTATTTTTCTCAAAAAGGTTGTCGCTGGGTAAGCATCCAATATGAAGATTTTAAAATGTCTACAATACATCATAGATCGTTCTTCTCTTTTGTGATGAAATCATATTTAAATTTTAAGAAGTGCAATCTACTGAGAGTACTCGTGTGCTATCGTGATACATATGTCAGGCTCACAAATAGGGTGGATACTGTCCATTTGAGAGTTCTAAGAGTTGGAAATTATATAGAACTATCAAGGGCTCAAGAATTCCTAGAGTCAAGATGTAGAAATAGTGTGGAATTGATAAAGTCTTGGAATCTTCAAACACTTGATGGTATTAGAAGAGCATCATATATATTAGATGAAGGAGGGAATTATTCGGACTTTCCACAACTACACTATATTCGTTGCAATCACTTATTTTGTGGAAATCCTCCAAATTTTGTTCAAAAATTTCCTGCGGTCAGAGCTGAAGGTTTCTCAAAAGAATACATTACCAATATTCCATGCTTGAAGAAGGTACATATTGATGGTGAAGGCATAGATATAAATGCGTGCGTTGCGAACTTAGCCTATTCAAAGCAGCTCGAGGGACTTTATATTTCAAGTTCGTATAAAACACATACTCCAATCAATATTGGTATTATTGTTCACTTGAAAAACCTTAGGAAGTTGACATTAGGTGCTATGAGATTTGAGTGGGAGAAAATTAATATTCTTAGCAAGTTGCCTAGGCTAGAGATGCTCAAGTTGGGGTGGGAGTCCCATGTAGGCAAAGAATGGAAAATGCAAGAGGAAGAGATATTTTGCGAGTTAATTACTTTAATTATCTCCAAGTGTGATCTCAAGCATTGGAAAGCTAGTAGCCATAATTTCCCAAAACTTGAGCACCTATTGCTTTCGAATTGCACTGAATTGAGAGAGATCCCAATTGACTTTGCTGAAATTTCAACATTGAAGTCAATCAAATTATGGGCATGTCTTCCTTCTGCGGTGAAATCAGTCAAGAAAATTCAGGATGTGCAACATGACTCAGGAAACTATGATATGGTTGCTATTGAGATGGAAACATTAAATGTATGTCACCCTTTCTTTATCTTAATTGCAATTTTTCAACTCGTGCCAAGTAAATTTAATTAAATTCAGTTACTCATCATGACAGGTTCTAAGATCTGAAGAAAGCCTAAGTGAAGAAGAGTCAGAAGTGGATAACTGTAGGCAGAAAAAGCGGAAGGCCCTGGATATATAGAGTGGATAACTGTTAACAATCTAATAAATGAGTAGGTTTCAAGTCAATCAACCTCTTGCATGCATGCATTTCTGTTCGGATTTATTTACTTCTTCATTTTCATCAATTCTCTGTGACAGATATAATGAATATATGTATGTATGCTAGCTATTTCAGTAGTTGGAATCAAACAATCAGAAAACTCTGAGGAGTGCTGAAACTTTGTGTATTGTATGGGAAATTGAAGTCTCTTTTTATTTATTATATTTATTGCCAGGAAACAACAAAGTTACTTTATCTGTGTCATTAGTTTCAGCTAGCTCATTATATTGTTGGGAATTAAAACAAATTTGCATACTCTGATCTCCTTAGCTTGTAGGTTTTGACTGTCATCTGTATATATGCAGAACTGAGATAGATTCATGTTCATCCATTCTGGATTGTGAGATTGGTCTCAAATTCAAGTGCATTTTAAATTAAAGCACCATGCATGATATGATCTTCATTCATATTGAAGCTAATAACTTTGGTTAAGGCTTATTAACAACTTTGATTAGTACGTTTTATTAGGTATGGAGTCGGGGAGTTGTCGTCATTGTGAGCATAAATATAATATAAACATAAATGTGCAGTCCAACTATCAGCTTAGGCTTTTAGTTGGATGGAGCACATAACTCAATTGTCATAGCAGCCAGTCCTAACTTAATTGATGTCTTGTTGATTGGTATTCTATTGGGAACTAGCTCTAGAAAGTTGACACTTGTGGTTGATTAGCTTATCACTTAGCTTAATTAACACCCTTTTTGGTCCACTATTAATTAAAAACTAAAAACTACACATCATTCATATTAATTAAAACCAGCATATTGCTGGAAAGTCTGGCTTGGCCAACCACTACAACATTTAATATATATGTTCTCCATCAACAAGAAGCATTTTGTCATTAGCTAACCTTATTCTTTGAATTTATACATTTAATACTGTAATAACCACTCGGTTTATGCCAATCAGCTATATGAAACCTATGTTAATTTACTTTCTTATGATTTTTTATGGGCTAGAGTTACAAGGCAAATTTCACTGAATTGAAAATGCACATTAGAATAATGGTGGTGAGCTTTCGGATCCAGCTGGCTTCAATAAACAAAAACTAAAATAAAATAAAGAGCATAAGGTCGCTGGTAGACAATGAATTGCTAGCTAGCTCATATATTTAACCTACATATATCTCCCTAACTTTTTAGAATTTTAAAACTTTATATTAAAGGCAAATTCCTTTGACAGTTTGATAGACCTTCAAATGTGTGCAAATTAATGAGCAAATAATTAATTATAATATGGGTCACCATCTAATCAATAATCAACACATATAAAGAGTTGATTTACAGATTTTTTATAACCAAAACGAACATAATGTTGAAAAGTCGACATTGCCAATAACATTTAATATTGTTCCCAACAAGCTAAGAAACATTTTGTCATTATCTAACCTTAAACTTTTAATTTTAATACCACAAATATATATGCATAATACAAATAATTTGAATTGGAATATGGCTAAAAAGTCTTGCGAGGCCAACTACTACAACATTTTATATTTTCCCAACAACAAGCGTTTTGTAATTATCTACCCCTAATCTTTGAATTTAAATACTACACATATATTTAATATTAGAGAAAGTTCCCAAATTAAATCAAATATTTGTTTTTGAATTGTTCACTTTGTAGCCTTTTTATTATAATCATATAGCCTTATGTAGTCTTTGAATTGTTCACTTTGTAGCCTTTTTAGTTCCCAAATCAAATATTTGTTAAAAGCTACTTCATACCTGTTGGAGCTCAAAGAGTCAATAACCAACCACGGGAGTTCAATCATATGACTTTCCTTCAAGGAGAGCCACAGAGACGCCATATGAGTACAAGGCGATTGGCAATTAAAATCTAATGTTAGTTTGTAATAATTGATACATTAAAGGGCAGTAATGTAAAAGTATAGTTATTGTTTTCTCCCATGATAGCCTCAACAATCATACATAGCATTATTTAGTTATTGAATTGTGTTTCAAGGTGGGCAGGATGAAACTGTCAACTCCACCGAGGCTCGAACCCACCACCTCCCATATAAAGGGAAGGGTTTGATGCCACTGCACTACAAGGTCCTTGGCTGTCTTGTGACTTTTAGTTGACTTATTTGAATTAAGAAGACAAATAAACAATTCTCATACAAAGTTGAACTTAGAAATATTGTGATTATTATCAAACCAATTATATAATCAACTTGGTGGGGTTGCCATTATTGAGGCCAGCCATTTGCCAACAACAATAACATTATATTATCTTCCCAACAACCAACCATTTGTCACTATATATTGCTGTAATTATTAACTTAAAAAACTAAAATTATAAACAATACTAATAACGTAAGTAGTACGTGAATCTCCAACAAAAAATACTTATAGGTTATAGAAGTCACCTACACTAGCTACCGTCTTACTATAAAACCTGTTATCTACTCTTTTTCGATCGTGAAATAATAACATATTATGTCGTTAAAAAAGTAAAAAGTAAGAATATACATAGTGTAATCCATATGTACTCAAAACTCCAAAACTGTCATTGTGAACTGTATGTGCAAATAAATAAATGATTTGAAGGTTTTCATAGGCTAAAGACTTGGCAACAACCAAAATATTTGTCACTATACTCTTATAATTTGAATTAGTAGTACAAGTTGCAGAGGCCACCAAAATCTCTGCAGCATAACCCAATTCCATTTCATATCATTCATCTTCATTTTCCTTCTGCTAACCTTCACTCCAACAAATTAAACTCAGAAAACAACTCTCCTTTCCATTACACCTACACACAGATCAGAGAAGAATGGCTTGTGTGATTGTACTTTCTCTTATGAGGACGCTTGAGCTTGAGTTCTTGCAACCTCTCCCTCGTCCAATTCTACAGCAAAACCAACTCATCCCCTGCAACAAAGACTTGGTCCTATCTCTCCACAACAAGCTTGGATTTCTGATGGAACTATTCGATGAGAATAGAATGGATGGTGTTGAAGCAATTAAAGACTTGGAAACAAAGCTCAGAGATGTAGCTTCCAAGATTGAGGATGAAATTGAACTCCAAGTACTACATCTTTATGAGGATGAACTTCAACTCGAAGAAGAGGAAAACTTAATTTTTGAAGGATTTTTTGATATTTTTGACAGAATTGTGAATAGGACATTTCAGCCACCGGAAAATCAAATTTATGTAGAAATGTCAAAGGGTGAGAAAAGCACTCATCATCGCCAAAGCCTTCACCAGACAAGTACTCATCATTGCCAGAGGTTTCATCAAATTTTGCATCCGCTAAGGGGAAAATCACATCCTTGTCTCAAATTCCGTCTTATTTTGCACCCAGCTCTACAACTCATTGATGCCATCACTCAAGAGTTGGTGAAAGCCAAGGAGGAGTATCAGCTATTCAAACATCATCTACATGTTTTACCAATACCAACTTATCAAGTTATCACCATGCCTGATTCTTCCCACCATGTTTCACGCTCCAAAGAAATAATGGTAGGAAAACATGATGACTTCGAGAGTATAAAGGAGATGCTAATCCAACATCCATCTAAGCAACTAGAAATAATTGTCTCCATTAAAGGTATGGGAGGTATTGGTAAGACAACCTTAGCAAAGAAAATTTATGAAGATCCATCAATCACTTCCCATTTTGATAAGCAAACATGGACTGTCGCATCACAACATCACAGTCAGAGGCAAATGCTCTTAGATCTTCTTGGTTCCAAAGACGATGCAGACAAAAGAAGTGAGGAGGACCTAGCATTACGACTCTACCAAAGTTTCAAGCATCAAAGATACTTGGTTGTGATGGATGACGTATGGAGTGTAGAGGCATGGGATGCTCTCAAAACTTGCTTTCCCGATGATGGATATGGTAGTCGAGTATTGTTGACTACTCGCATTGGTGAAGTGGCTAATCATATCTGCACCCAAAATGATTTTTCTCATCAAATGCAATTGTTAGAACAAAGTGAGAGTTGGAAACTATT
>CP025654.1:9835831-9880527 GCA_003576665.1 Ipomoea trifida
CAGCCACCATTTTTTCAATGATGTTTTTCTGATCATGAGTGTACCTGTAGGCTTTCAGATTCACAGGATTAGCATTTGCCACTAAGGGAATGGCATGATCATGCATCCTAGTAGGAGGCAGCCCTTGCGGCTCACTAAACACATCCTCATACTGGGAGAGTAGGTCCTTCACTCTAGAGTCCATAATTTCAGCAGATGATGAGGCTTCTATTGCATTGCAATAGCTTGATTTCCCAGTATGTTTCTGTTCTGACGCACAGCAGTAAATTAAAAATCCCAGGGCTCCTTTCTTAGCCCAGCTAGCCCTTTCTTTGTTAGTTGCTTCTTTGAGGTTCAATCTGCCAGATATTCCTTGCAATGAAATCTCCCTTCCTTCCTTAATAAATGATATTCCCAATGGTCTAGTATGTAGTTTGATAGGGGAGAATTGATCCAGCCAGTCCATCCCTAAGACCATATCACAACCCCCCATTCCCAGCAATCTGAAATCTCTTTGGAATTCCTCTCCTTGTACAGTCCAAGCAAACTGGCTGCAAGCCTCATCACACATTAGGGTTTGCCCATTGGCCACTGTAACATAGAGAGGGTTGGTCTTATATGTGTGAGTTTTGAGCCCTTGGACCACCATAGGATCCAGGAAGCTGTGGGTACTACCTGTGTCCACAAGTATGATCAACTTCTTCTTTCCCACTTTTCCCAGTAACTTGATTGTGCTCAATCCTTCTCCACCTAACATAGCTAAGAGAGAAACCTCAGCTAATCCTTCCTTCTCTTCATTGTTAATTTCAGTGCTTAAGAATTCTTCAACCACCTCACCTTGCTCTCCTTCCTCAATCCCAGTAATCACATTAAATGCCTTAGGTCTACATTTATGCCCATGTTGCCACTTTTCCCTGCAGTAAAAACACAATTTCTGCTCTTTAAGTTTTTCCAATTCTGCTTGACTTAATTGCCCCATCGGTTTCCCTTTGTTCACACCCCAGGACCCAATAGAAGATGTCCCTGGACTATTATTTGCTACTTTGGTTTGGCCTTTCCCCATCCATTCAGCTTCTTTCAGACCCTCCTCAAACTGTCTGGCAGAGATATAGGCATCCATCAAGGTTAGTGGATTGGCAGTTTTAACAAAGCACCTTATGTGTCCCTTTAGCCCACTAATGTAGTTTCTAATGAAGTATAATTCTGTCAGTGTGGGGTGAGCAATTATCATCTGAATTTTCATCTCATCATATTTGGTATTGTATTCTTCCACTGTACCGGTCTGTCTTAACAGTTTGAACTCCTCTTCTACACATTCCAGCCCAAGAGAACTGAACCTCTTACACACATCTTCTGTGAATTCATCCAGAAGACTCTACCCCCATGGTCAATCATATACCCTTCAAACCAGGCATCAATCTCACCCTTAATGTAAAAGGATACATACTCCATTTTCAATTCTTCAGGAATATGATATAGTGAGAAGAATTTATTGCATCTTCTAACCCAACCTCTAGGGTTTGTGCCATCAAAATCAGGGAAATCAATTCTAGGTTTAGGAAATTCAATCCTAACATTCCTAGGCTGTTCTTGATTATTCCCGACCCCAGATACAACATCAACATAGGTAGGGACTGGGCGATTACCTCTTGGAGCGCGATTCACAGATGTACTTCCCCCTTCTGAACGCTGGGCCTGCATTCTGGCTGGGGATTGGGCCACTGACGCTGGTGGAGGGTTAGCCGCTCCTTGTGCTGTCATGGCTACCATCCACTGTCTTACTTCTGCTTGAAACGCTTGGAACCCTGTTTGGAAGGCTCCTATGGTCTCTGCATTGATCCTCTGGTTGTCATTGAGCTGAGCCTGCACTGCTTGCATTTGCTCTTGTATTTCTGCGATCTGTCTAGCAGCTTCATCATACTCTCTGCGTGTGTTCGTCATCGGTTCGGAAGCTCTGATACCAGTTGTAATGGTGCTTAGGAGTGACGGAAGTAATTGGAAGTAAAGTGAAGGTAAAATTCTGTTATTATTCAACAAGAATTACAGAGGTAGCTAGGCAGCCTTAAGTAGGAATACAAGATCCTAACTACTCAGGGTACAATGGTCATTTAGCTTCTTCTAACAACCCTAACGCTAACTGCTCATCAACTAACGGCTGCTCATCATCAAACGCTGCGTTTAGACTTGGGTTGTTACATAAAGTTGGTCGGATAAGAGTTGATGATTGCACAAAAGAATGGATTACCAATATTCCATGCTTGAAGAAGGTACAAATTGATTGTGAAGGTCTTCACCAAAAAAAAAAAATTGATTGTGAAGGCAGCAAGATTAATGCTTGCATTGCGAACTTAGCCTATTTAGAGCAGCTCGAGGGACTGGAGATTTTATCTTTTCGTAGTACACATACTCTAATTAATAATGGTATTGTTCACTTGAAAAACCTTAGGAAGTTGACATTATATCAAGTTGGATTTGTGTGTGATGAGAAAATTAATATTCTTAGCAAGTTACCTAGGCTAGAGGTGCTCCGATTGAAGCGATTCGTAGGCAAAGAATGGGAAATACAAGAGGAAGTGGTATTTCGCCAGTTAATTGCTTTAGTTATGAATGCTTGTGATCTCAAGCATTGGAAAGCTAGTAGTCAAAATTTTCCGAAACTTGAGCACCTATATATTATTTGTTGCCGTGAATTGAGAGAGATCCCAATTGAATTTGCTGAAATTTCAACATTGAAGTCAATCAAATTACTCGGATGTCTTCCTTCTGCTGTGGAATCAGCCATGAAAATTCAGGATGAGCAACATGACTATGGAAACAACGATATGGTTGTTATTGAGGAAGTCACATTTGATGTATGTGACCCTTTCTCTTTCTGAATTGTATTTTTTCAACTTGTACCAAGCAGATTTAATTAAATTCTGTGACTCATGACAGGGTTGGGAATCTGAGGAAAGCCTGAGTGAAGAAGAGCCAGAAGTGGATAACTGATAATTGATACCTTCACTTTTAGGCAGAAGACAACAAAGGTATGTTTTCAAGAACACAGAATTGTGATTCATGCATTTGTCACACGACAGGCCAGGCAACAACAATATTTTACAAGAAGAAGATGTTTTAATTACATACATTATTTTCACTGTTTGTCTGCCTAGAGAGAGCCAATGTGTAATGCTACTTTTCACTTGCTAGTCCAGTATAGTACAGTACACGGACTTCTCATAGCAGCACAACAGTATTCTTTTAATTAATTAATGCTTCTTCTAATATACATTTCATACTATGTTTTCACTCCTGCTGTGGTATAATTCCACTAATTAAATTAGATTGAAATGAAATTAGTTATTGAAGTAGTACATTATATTATATTATATTATATTCCCAATTGAAATGACTTCAGGTAATATTTGGAAGCTAATGTGTTGGCTGAAAGGCAAAGATCAGAGCTGAACAAATCTGATGGGCAGAGAGAGAGAGAGTATTGCAGCCCAGATGGGCAGGCGTGTGTAGAAACTCATTCAAGAATCCAATGCTTGCAAGAATTCATGGATAATGAATATATGCTATCTATTTCTTGGAGTTTAGTTGTTGGAATCATATCAGACAATCACAAAACTCTGGGGAGTGCTCAAAGTCTTGTATTTTAGTACTGAATTGGAAGCTTAAAACTTTAAAATACTCTTGAAGCTTAATTAGATTTGCAATATGTGTGTGTGTGTGATGCATGATGTATGTGCAATGCATTACTGAGTTCTATTTTCTATCCCTACTTAGTTCACTTGAAATATTGTATGTAATGTAAAACCTTAATTTTCAAGTACTCATTTTGTTGTTTTTCTTGATTTTTCCAATTCAATATTGGTTTTGTTCATAATAGCAGAATGGAGGGTCCTGCACTTTAATTTTAGCCAGATCAGAGCTCAGAATGGTAGGTTTTCAAGATTACAGATTTATGATTGCAGTATTCTAGCTACTTGCAATTTGATTCATGCATTTCATTTCTCACGTACAGGAGACAACTAACATTATTCTACAAGAACGAAGATCAGAACATGTTTTACATAGATTAGAAAGTTTTGTTCTTTTGATTTGTTTTAGGTGGTGCCGGCCCTAATGATTTGCAGAAGTTATGTTAAACATTATATTTTTGTTGGAAATATGAAATGTTTGATTAAATACTTTAATTTGTTGATGGCATGGTTAGGCACATGCATTCTACATCTATCTGGGGTTGGTGTGGTTGATGAATGCAATTAAGTTGAAAATCCTAGATCGAGTTGAAGGCCAAAAGGAACATTATATTATTGTGTTGAAGATTGATGAGGCAAGCCAGACTGTAGTGGTTGAAAAACTTGCAAATCTTGAAGATAATATACTGTACTCATATTCTCCTCACTGCACATTGATTGTTTGAGAGAGAGGATTCTGTGGATTAGATGATGAAGGCAGGGAACTATTAGGAGTTTTCACAATTACACTATACTCATCACTGAATATTCCATACGTACAGAAGGTATGTATGTATTATAGGTATAAGCAGATCGAGACGACGACAATAATGCTTGCATAACGAACCTAGCCTATTTAGATCAGAGCCACTCGAGGGACTTCAATTCGTATTTCAGGTAGTGGTGAACCACAAATTATTCCAATTAACAATAATGATAATATTGCTCTCTTGAAAAACCTTAGAAAATTATCATTTTGTAAACTGAGATTTGGTTGGGAGGAAATTAATATAATGTTCTTAACAAGTTGTCTAAACTTGAGGTGTTCTGATCAATTAAGTTGGATTGGGGCCACAGCTATGCCGCTTGATCATAAGATCTTTGGCAAGTATATTAAGAGTCGTTATCTCAAGTATTGAAAAGCTAGTAGTCATTGAAGTTTGTCTGGCACATATATCTTTGGAATTGTCCAAAATTGAGAGAGATATCTCAATTGACTTTGCTGAAATTTCAACCTTGAAGTCAATTGAATTATGGAGATGTCTTCTTTCTGCTGCGAAATCAGCCAAGAAAATTCAGGACAAGCAATATGACTATGAAAACTACGATATGATTGTTATTGGGGAAGAAACATTAGATTTATGTCACCCTTTCTCAATGGTTGGGAAAATAATGAGTTCGAGATGGTTAAGAAGATGTTGGTTGAGCATTCATCTAAGCAGCGAGAAGTTGTCTCCATTAAAGGTATGGGAGGCATCGGTAAGACAACATTAGCAAGAAGAGTCTATGATGATCTGGAAATTGCTTCCAATTGTGACAAGAAAGCATGGGTTGTTACATCGCAACATTATATTATTTAAACTCTGATTTTGGTGCTCTTACACACTTGTGTTTAGCCGCGCATTGTTCAATTTTCATTCATCATTCTTAGAGAACGATATCTCGAAAAGCTTTATCTTTCGCAAATTAAACCTTCTTTCCATTCCATGCCTTCTACGAATATTATTTTTCCTTTCCATCCCGGATGCATATCATGAATTTGCAGAGTGTTGTTCTGGAATATATACTTGATTACTCAACTACTTTATTCTTTTTTATTTATTTACTTGCAGGAATTTTTTGTTTTGGTTTTCTTGTTTGGATTTCCAATATTATATACCTAGCTTGTGAAATTAAATGGCATATATGTATGCATAACTTACAACCTTGTATTAGCACTTATTAGTTGGCCGCCCATATGCTCATATTCATAACTCAACATATTTTTGATTACTCACATTTTCTTTTATTTATACGGACTTTTTTTTTTTGTGTTCCCAAACTATAACTCGTGAAATAAAAATGGCTTGTATGCACAAACAAACAACACCTATTAGTTGACATTTTGTTTTTCCAAAAAAAAAAAAGAAAAAAAAAACATTTTGTCTGCCAATTATGTTCTTTAAGCTGTGGGTTTTGGTGTTCCCTATGTTAGATCTACGGATCTACCTATTATATATATTATATATATATTATCTTCTCAACAATGTAACGTGGCCAAGCATTTTGCTGTTATATATTCCTATAATTTGAATTAGTAGTGCAAGTGGCAGAGGCAACCAAACTGTGCAGCATAAAATATAATACTGAAAGTTGCAATTAAATTAAAAATGGTGTCTCCCATCTTGCAATTAAAATATTTTAATGCACTCAAATCAGTGGCATTACCTAATTCCAGTTGATATCATTCATCTTCATCTTTCTTCTGCTAACCTTTCACTCAAACAAACTCAGAAAACAACTCTCCTTTCCATTACACCTACACAGAGCTAGCTAGAGACAGACAGAGAAGAATGGCTTGTGTGGTTGTACTTTCTCTTATGAGGACGCTAGAGCTTGAGTTCTTGCAACCTCTCCCTCGTCCAATTCTACAACAAAAGGAACTCATCCCTTGCAACAAAGACTTGGTCCTATCTCTCCACAACAAGCTTGGATCCTTGATGGAACTATTCGATAAGAATAGAATGGATGGTGTTGAAGCAATTAAAGACTTGGAAACAAAGCTCAGAGATGTAGCTTCCAGGATTGAGGATGAAATTTGTAGTAAATCTTTATGAGGAGGAAGAAGAAGAAGTGGAAAACAGAATTTTTGGAGGAATTTTTGATATTTTTGACAGATTAGTGGATCAGACATTTCAGCCACCGGAAAATCACATTTATGTGGAAATGCCAAAGGATGAGAAAAGCACTCATCATTGCCAAAGCTTTCATCAGACAACTACTCATCATTGCCAGAGGCTTCATCAAATTTTGCATCCGCTAAGGGGAAAATCACATCCTTGTCTCAAATTCCGTCGTATTTTGCACCCAGCTGTACGAGACATTGATGCCATCACTGAAGAGTTGGCGAAAGCCAAGGAGGAGTACCAGCTTTCCAAACTTCATCTACAAGCAGAAACAAAGCAGCCTGCCTCCCTTCATGTTTTACCAATACCTACTTATCAACTTATCACCATGACTGATTCTTCCCACCATGCTTCACGCCCCAAAGAAATAATGGTAGGAAAACAGGATGAATTCAAGATTATAAAGGAGATGCTAATCCAATATCCATCTAAGCAACTTGAAATTGTCTCTATTAAAGGTATGGGAGGTATTGGTAAGACAACATTAGCAAGGCAAATTTATGAAGATTCATCAATCACCTCCTACTTTGATAAGCTAGCATGGGTTGTTGCATCACAACATCACATTAAGAGGCAAATGCTCTTGGGTCTTCTAGGTTCCAAAGACGATGCAGACAAAAGCAGTGATGAGGACCTAGCATTACGACTCTACCAAAGTTTCAAGCGTCAAAGGTACTTGGTTGTGATGGATGACGTATGGAGTGTAGAGGCATGGGATGGTCTCAAAACTTGCTTTCCTGATGATGGATATGGTAGTCGAGTATTGTTGACTACTCGTCTTGCTGAGGTGGCTAATCATATCTGCACCCAAAATGACTTTTCTCATCAAATGCAATTATTAGGACAAAGCGAGAGTTGGAAACTATTTAACGAAAAGGCATGTAAATCTCGCGGTGCCGAATTTGAAACGATTGGGAAACCGGTAGTTGAAAAATGCAAAGGATTGCCTTTGGCAATTATTGTGGTTGCAGGCCTTTTTTCCAAACTCATCACTCTAGATGAGTGGAAGAATACTGCCAATGCTCTAAGTTCTTCTTCAGCAACGACTCTAGATGATGAAGAATGTTCAAGAATAATCTCATCGAGTTACAATCATTTGCACTACAACTTGAAAGCTTGTTTCTTATATTTGGGAGTTTTTCCAGAAGATCACGAGATCAATGCTAATGAACTTGCAAAGTTATGGCTTGCAGAAGGACTCGTAAAGGCATTTGAGAATGAAAGCTTTGATGCAGTGGCTAATAGGTACGTGCAAGAACTTATGGATAGAAATCTGATAATTTTAAGCGAGCTAAGCTCTTGTGGAAGAAAAATTAAGAGGTTTAGGATGCATGATTTATTGCATGCCTTTTGTATGAGAGAAGCTCAAAACGAGAACCTTTTGCATGTTGTCCAGAGTGAAAATAGTTCTTATTTTCCTCAAAAAGGTTTTCGCTGGGTAAGCATCCAATATGTAGATTTTGACGTGTCTACAATACATCATTTTACTTGGAAAAGCTATAGATCCTTCTTCAGTTTTGTGTGGAGGAAATTATATCCAGATTTTAGAAATGACAATCTACTAAGAGTACTCTTCTTTTATAATGGGTTCACAAATAATGTAAATTCTGTCCATTTGAGATTTCTAAGAGTTGAAAATAATATAGAGCTGTCTAAAACTCATGGATTCCTAGAGTCCAGATGTAGAGAGAGTGTAGAATTGTCAAAATCTTGGAATCTTCAAATACTTGATTGTAGTAGAAGAGTATCATACAGATTAGACGAAAGAAGGAAGTATTTGAAGTTTCCACAACTACAGGATATTCATTGCTCCCTCCCTTTTTGTGGAAATCCTCCCAATTTTGTTCATAAAGTTGGTCTGATAAGAGATGATGATTGCTCAAAAGAATGGATTACCAATATTCCATGCTTGAAGAAGGTACATATTCTATGTGAACGCAATAAGATTAATGCTTGCATTGCGAACTTAGCCTATTTAGAGCAGCTCGAGGGACTGGAGATTTTATCTTTTCGTAGTACACATACTCTAATTAATAATGGTATTGTTCACTTGAAAAACCTTAGGAAGTTGACATTATATCAAGTTGGATTTGTGTGTGATGAGAAAATTAATATTCTTAGCAAGTTACCTAGGCTAGAGGTGCTCAAGTTACAATACAAGTCATTCGTAGGCAAAGAATGGGAAATACAAGAGGAAGTGATATTTTGCCAGTTAATTGCTTTAGTTATCATTGGTTGTGATCTCAAGCATTGGAAAGCTAGTAGTCAAAATTTTCCAAAACTTGAGCACCTATATCTGTGTTGCCATGAATTGAGAGAGATCCCAATTGGCTTTGCTGAAATTTCAACATTGAAGTCAATCAAATTAGAGGAATGTCTTCCTTCTGCTGTGGAATCAGCCAAGAAAATTCAGGACGAGCAACGCAACTATGGAAACAACGATATGGTTGTTATTGAGATAGAAACATTAGATGTATGTCACCCTTTCTCTTTCTGAATTGTATTTTTTTCAACTTGTCCCAAACAAATTTAATTAAATTCAGTGACTCATGACAGGGTTTGGAATCTGAGAAAAGCCTGAGTGAAGAAGAGCCAGAAGTGGATAACTGATAATTGATAACTTCCTTGTATTCACTTTTAGACAGAAGACAAGAATGGTATGTTTTCAAGAACACAGAATTGTAATTACATACATACATGCAGGACTGTATTTGCAGTTTGATTCATGCATTTGTCACAGGACAGGCAACAACAATATCTTACAAGAAGATGTTTTAATTACATACATTATTTTCACTGTTGGCCTGCATATAGAGAGCCAATGTGTAATGCTACTTTTCACTTGCTAGTCCAGTAAAGTACACGGACTTCTCATAGCAGCACAACAGTCTTCTTTTAATTAATTAATGCTTCTTCTACTATACACTTTATACTATATTTTCACTCCTGCTGTGGCTATAATTCCACAAATTAAATTAGATTGAAATGAAATTGGTTATTGAATTAGTACATTATATTATATTATATTCCCAATTGAAATGACTTCAGGTAATATTTGGAAGCTTTCAATGTGTTGGCTGAAAGGCAAAGATCTGAACAAATCTGATGGGCAGAGAGAGAGATAGAGAGTATTGCAGCCCGGACGGGCAGGCGTTTGTAGAAACTCATTCAAGAATCCAATGCCTGCAAGAATTCATGGATAATGAATATATGCTATCTATTTCTTGGAGTTTATTAGTTGGAATCATATCAGATAATCACAAAATTCTAGGGAGTTCTCAAACTTCATGTCTTGTATTTTAGTACTGAATTGGAAGCTTAAAACTTTATAATACTCTTGAAGCTTAGATTTGCAATATGTGTGTGTGTGTGTGTGTTTTTGATGCATCTATATACAGACATATTGGTATAGAGCAAATCCCAGGTGAGTATAGAAGGTAGGCGCAGCACATTTAAAGTGCCACAGTTTAGGCAATTCAATTCTGCGACTCCAATCCAATCCAGCTCATATATATGCAACAGAATCTGAACTGGCCTGCCTCTGCAAAGAAGCGTGTTGAAGATCGAGCAGATGGTTGATTGCTTTGGCTGTTATGGGTGTTTTTGGTTATTGAAATGGATGCAAATATGTTTTTTTTTTTTTTTATGCATATGCAGACATGTTGTTGGAGTTGATGATGAGTGTCATATATCTTCTCATGCCATGAAGTTGTTATTAGTTCTTGAATCATGAGAGATGCTCAATTTTCTATCTATATTCACACTTAGTTTACTTGTTATATTGTATTTTTAGTATTCAGAAACTTTGAAGACTTCTTAGATGGTATTCTATTAAAAATTGGCAATATTAAATGCTTCAAGTTGTTGGCTTGTTTTAGGCTGCTAGTAGCTAGGAATGAGCAATAGAATATATATGGTGGATTTAAGGCTTGCTAGATGGGAGATGACAGGTTAGTTTAATGGGCTTTGTGTTAAATGGATCTTGACTCTTGTTGTAATTCTAGATTGCTTTGTTTTAAAGTGTCCATTTGCGGTTAGAATTGTAGAAGTATTTGCATAGTGAAACAACGCTCTAGCCCAGCCTCTATGGTCTAATATATACGGAGTATATACAACTATAAACTTAATAATATAAATTGGCAAAAACTTGTGTGAGACCGTCTCACCGTGAGACGGGTCGGGTCATGAAATAAATGTAACACTTATACGCACAAATGTCATACTTATATGCTCAAATGTAATACTAATTAGGAATAAAAATTTTGTTACTTATAAGGGTAAATGTAATACTTTTATGGGAAAATATAATACTTTTACATTTCGATTTAAAAGTATTACATTTTTCCTCAAAAGTATTATATTTTCCCTTATAAGTAAGGAAAAATTGTCAACATTACTTATTATGAAAAATGTAACACTTTTTCTCTTATAAGTAACAAAAATTGTATTCCTAATTAGTATTATATTTGAGCATATAAGTATAACATTTGCACATATAAGTGTGACATTTGCATGGTGCTTCGACCCAACCCGATCCGTCTCACGAATAAGGATCCGTGAGACGGTCTCACACAAGTGTGACCCATATAAATTTTGGGACAGATCCAGAAAATCATCATCACTTTCACTGATTAAATTTATTCTTCAACGAAATTCCTAAATGATCACGAACTTATTAAGCGAAATTTCTTCAACGAAATTCAATAAACTTAATAAGTGAATTGAAAGCGAAATTTCTAAATGATCACTCCCACTAATTAAGTTATTTTTCAGTGAAATTTCTAAATGAACTTAATAATATACATAGTCATGTAACATAAGTCATTTAACATCATGTTTAAAGTTTCAACCAACTAAGCTATTTAAAAATTTAGTAATTTATACATAAATATGAATTTTATATATAAGTTAATATTGTACTATACACGTGTGTGTGTCTATACATACATACATACATACATATAAGGGTGTGGAGTGGGGCAGCTGCCCCCACCCTACTGTGGCTTCGCCACTATATAAATTAACTTATAAATTTGATATTTAATAACATAAGAAAAACGTTTGTATATATATATATATATATACGAGTTAATTTCAATTTTGATTCTAAACTTATAAGTGATAGTTCACTTTTAGTTCCTTTTTTATCTTAGTATTATTATGGCCTGACCATTTTTGATCATCCGTCAACTTAAATAAAAAGGTATTTCGGTCATTTTTATACAAAGTGAGTTGTCACCTCTATATTTTTTTTTGAAAAAAAAACGTAATTGAAAATCGAATCGTCTTTGTATTTAACAACAGTAAAACTTTTTTTGTTGATAGAGAACAAAAATGACAGTGTCACAATAATGAGACCAAATGTAGATGTTTGAATAAAAAAAAATTAAAAGTGGATTGGTACCTATAAATCTATAGCTAGTCAAATCAATCTATTTACTTTATTAATATAGCAAGTCAACTCAGCTGGATATTTTCCCTCCACTCTCTATTTTGAATGGTGCGAATTAAAAGACGAAAAGTATTATGTGTACCCCAACTTTATACTCTCAATTTTTATTATCACACAAAATCTTGATTTAAACATTTGTATTGAAATTCATATAAAAAAAATAGCTTATTTTAAAACCAATCACATCAAAGAGAAATGGAAAAAAAATATAAAATTTAAATTACACATAGTAAAACTGTTAAAAGACAACAAAACAAAATAGTGGGCACCTACTAATGAACTATTGCACCAAGTTGGAAAGAATTGAATCGTTTCTGTAATTCTGTCAGCATGGAACTATTGCATTCAATTTCACCTAATTTAGTTGGTGGACTAGACTTGTAAACTTTTTTTTTTTTTTTTTTTTTTTTGGAAGACTTGTAAACTTTTAAATAGTTGTTGTTATCCATATCTTTTTTAGTCTTTACACACAATTATTGAGACTCACTTCTAATATAATTATAAAGTAAAATCAGTTGATGTATGTTACCTTAAATTATTCTAGCACCAAGGTAAAAAAAAAAAAAAAAAAAAAAAAAAAAAAAAAAAAAAAAAAAAAAAAAAAGAAGAAGAAGAAGAAGAAGAAGAAGAAGAAGAAGAAGAAGAAGAAGAAGAAGAAGAAGAAGAAGAAGAAGAATTGGTTTCTTGTAAGAATGTTTCACGGGTAAGATCTAATATAAATAAGTCATAACAGAGTTGTATATATAATCAATACTTCAACCCTTAAATATAATATTTTATATCAAAATTATAATAGACAATTTACAAAAAATAAAATAATAACATACATAACAGAATTTAATTTAAATACAATTAATACTTTAAGCATTATATACAATACTTTATAGCATAAATACAGTGCGACTTGCCCAGGGCCTTTGCACAGGGCCCCCAATTTTTTGGGGGCCCCTTAATTTAAAAAAAAAAACATTATAAGTATTATGTATAGTATACTGTATATAAGGGTCAATCAGTTAAACATCATTAGCCAATAACTCTTAAGCAAAACCCTTTTTCCTTGGCTTTTCATTCGGCGGAAAAGCGGCGCAAGTCAGCAAGCGCTTGAGTTCATACATTACAAAAATTTCACAATTCACAAAAATTATCCACAAATAGACGCCAATCACCCAATATCAGCAGACAGTAGTATGTAAATAGGCAATTGATGCAAACAGCAGGCGATAGACGCAGCTCGATAAAAGTCTTCAATTCTTCTTGATCATACAAAGACAAATTCTCAAGTTCTTGAATTTTCGGTAATTAAAATTACTAAATATTTCACAATTTTTTTATTATTTTATTTACCTGACTTAATAATTCCGATTTCAAAAAAGTATATTCAAGAAATTGTTTCTTGATTAATTATTTATTCATAGAGTTTCTAAATAAATTCTTTTTTTTTTATGATTTTATAATTATGTCTTCTAGAAAATATTCATCTGGTTTGAGAAGCGTAAAAAGAAAAGAAGAATTGAGCAACTAACTCAATGTCAAAAGGGAACTCTTGAAAAATCATTATAAAAGAAACTCAAATAGATGTGGAAAAAGATGATGCCAAGAAAAAAATTGTTAGATGCTAATCCTCATATAGAAGATCAAGATTATTGTGAGATTGGAAAAAATTTAAATGATAGTGTGTACAACGATGATATGTATTATTGTGACAATGAAAAATAATAAGAATGTTGATAGTTGTTTAGATGATCTTGGTCACAATCATAAACAAAATAATTCGCTTTTATTGACTCAATGGATTAGCTTTAATCTCTATTGAAAATGGGATTTTAGAAGAAGTTGATATCAAAAGTTTGTTAGATAATTTTGCGCCTAAATGTGCACGACGCAATGTCACTTTTTAAATGAAATTTAGATATATTTTTATAAAATATTTATATTTTAAATTTTTGACACAATTTTTTGAACAACTATTATTTATATATACAAATTACTTGAAAAAGGGGCCCAATTTAAGATATTGCACAGGACCCCAGTTTTTATTGGAACGGCCCTGCATAAATATAATACTTTATAGGAAAATTATAATAGACAATTTGAAGAAAATAAAGTATTATTACGGAGTATTAGATAGCAGAATTACATATATGATTAATATTTTAAGTCTTATATATTACAATTTAAGTCTTATAATAGACAATTCGAACACGCACTATTCGTAGTGATCCCCATAGACGACGCCAATGATGGTTTTATTGGACCGGGTCCACCATAAACCAGAGATTATACAGAGCATAAGGAATAATGGGATAGCTATGCCCACAAACAACAAGTGGAAAAGCCCAAGGCTGTGACCTGAAAGGAAAAGAAGCCCACGACGAACTATGCTAAAGACAAGAATCGAATCCAGACAGGTGAATTCCTATTCACATTTGGTCCTAGTATTATTGTGGCATGACCATTTTTTGTCCTCCAACAAAATGGTTGAAATGTCGTTAAATACCAAGGTATTTTTTTCATTTTTATACAAAGTGAGTTGACCCTGCTATATTTTTATGTTCATTTTTTTTTAAAAAAAATCCGTAATTGGAGACCGAAATGTCTTTATTTAACCACATTAAAACTGTTTTATTGATAGAGGACCAAAAGTAGTCATGACACAATAATACTATGACTAAATGTGAATATTCTGATATAAAGGGATTAAAAGTGGACTGCTACCTATAAATCTTTGACCAAATTAAAAATGGAATTAACTCTTTTTTTTTAATTTAATTTTGTTTGTTTTGTTGACATATGTTTTATGGTTAAATTATTATGTATTTTTAGAGTATTACATGCTAATGAACATTTATATTTGCACTTGTTAGAAGTCTAAAAACCCAAGACTTGAAATGCAAAAAACTAAGGCTTTTTTTTTTTTGGGTGCACCTAGGCACCCATCAAACCCATGCCTAGTGATATTTGTAATACTGGATATATAAGAATTTTGTCCAAGCATGAGGAACATATTAAGAATAATTCTATTAACTTTATTAAACTTTTAATTGAAATTGATCACATCAATCACTCCTTGAGCTTGATTTTAATCATTGCAAAAGTCACATTTATGAGATTCACTGCTGGAAATCCCGCTATTTCCGTCCAACAAAAATTGATCGAAAAACGGGGGTTATTGGTCGGAAAACGGGTTTCCGACCAACATTCCGACCAAAATGAGGATCCGGAAAATCGAACATCGGTAATTCCGTCCAACAGCAGATGTTGGACGGAAATTCTGACCAACGGGCCAAAGTTGGACGGAAATTCCGGATGGTAACCCACCAATTTTAGAATGAGAATTTCCGTCCAACTTTGGCCCGTTGGACGGAAATACCGACCCCCATGTTGGTCGGAAATTCCACTAGTACATTATGTTGATTTCCTTCCAACTGTTGGTCAGAAATTGTGACCAACGGTTGGTAGGAAAATCTATATTTATAAAAATTATTTTTATTATTTTGATCTTACTATAATTTTATTTTATCTGTTGTCAATACATTATATATCATTTACAAAATAATGTACACACTATCTAAATTCAAAATGAAAATATATTTAAGTATCAAAATTGTTTACAACAAAAAGATAATATCCATCCATAAATATTTAATCAATAATGCCATACACACAAAAAAGTCATAAAAACATATAGTACTTAATCTTCATCAGAAAGGGCTTGTGTTTCATCATTTAGTCAATCACCCAGTTAGCTCCAGTTTAATCTCAAGAATTTGTGCCCTGTTCTTCAGCCCAGTTAGTCAATCACCCAGTTAGCGAAATTTCCAGCAGTGAATCTATTGATCACACAACGAAACTTAATAACGGTTTACCATCCATATAGGCATATAGCAGCATGCCATTTATTCAAGTTTTCATAGTTCAATAATGAACATGTTTCATCTTCAACAGTTTTGGCAGATTATTTTAGTGAGGTTGGATTTGCTTCTGATATATAGAAATATTTCCTAGTAATCGCAGCTTAAAACTACTATATATTTACATCCCTTGACAAAAGCAATCAGTATGAGTAGTTACGTTGTATCCTTGTGGGTCTTAGAGAAAGAAAAGACCTAAACTATTCACTTTGGGATAAAGGGACGGAGTAGTATACTTACTGCCTAAACAAATAGATAATTTCAAATCAGCTAACAATACTGGCACTGCCCCAATTTTATCACTACAAAATCCTTAAACCATGATTTGTATTAAAACCTCAGTTCAGTTCTTATTCTAGCTAGTCTAGTAGTACTAAGAGAAAAGCCAATTTGACATTTCTCTCATTGGTTGCAACAGTGAGCAGCACTAAAACAATGTCCCAAACAAAAATGAATATTAGTGTAAAATGGAAGCTAAAGCTACATAAAATTCATGAGATAAACAAGCATCTCAAGCCAAGGAACTTCATTAAATCTAGTTGTTGAGCAGTCTAAAAATCACAATTTTAGCTGAAATAACTGATAAAGGCTGTTTGATCTTAGGAAAAGGCGAAAAGCCCGTATCGGTTCAGGCATTGTTTTTTATGAGTTTTTTATGAGTTATACTACATGTACCCTCGATTTCTACTCCCTTACGTTTACTCACATTCCTGACGTGGCAAGAGATGAAAAAATTTATTTTCATGAGTTCTACTACATTTACGCCCATTCTCTATGCTACTTCCTCACTTTTATCACTGATTTGACAAGAGATCATAAAGTTATCTTTACCATGTGAGTCAAATAAAATGTCAATATCAAAATTTTGAATCAGTAAAAATTGTTGAAAGGATGGAACAATTTTACCCCCTCAACCATACTTTAATTTCTAGATGACAAAATTTCAACCTAAACTTTGAAATCATGGGTTCCACCCCTTTAATTTAATTTGTATTATTATTATTATTATTATTATTATTATTATTATTATTATTATTATTATTATTATTATTATTATTATTATTATTAATTAGGTGATACTAGATATATAGTTTAACTAATCTAAAACCTACCGGAGTAAATTGTAAGTTGCACAATCATATCCTACTCACTCCTTTGATTTTGCTTATTTTCTTGTGAAAACAACTCATGAAATATGAGATTTGGGAGTAAAAATGAGATTTGGGAGTAAAAATGGGAGTACGTGTGGAAATACTCTTATTAATTAATATTATAATAATGATTACAAATAATACCATTTTGGGAAGGAGTAATACTACACTTACTCTCATTTTATGCTCCATTTCTTACTCCCAACTTAGGTGTCATATTTTGATTCATCTAGACAAATTGGTGGGTCACAACTTCTATTATTTTCTTTTATCTTCTATAAATCAAATCATGACACATGGCGGGATCGAGTTTTACTCCATGGGAGTACATGTATCATTTTCCTTTGGGAAGTGCAGAAATTAAAGAAGTTTTGGCATAGGGTATCCCTAGCTAATTGTAGTGATACAAATGGCGTTGCAGGCGAGGCCTAGCAACAGCGAACAAGGGTGTAGCCTTAGGCATGGTCATCCCATACACCTCATTCGTGTCGATATCTTCAGGCCTCAACCCCTCCGGCGGGCCCCAGTCAAAGCTGTGAAACAGCCTGGCCAAAGCCATCAACACCAGCGTCACGCCCAGGGGGGCGCCGGGGCACTTCCGCTTGCCGGCGCTGAACGGCAAGATCTTGAAGTCTGCACCGTGGCTGATCTCCACGCGGCCGCCGTCGGCCGGGAGATGCCTCTCCGGGTTGAAGTCGTTCACGTGGTCCCACACGCGGGGGTTGCGGCCCAGGCCGTGGGTGTTGATGAAGATGCGGGTCTTGGCGGGGATGTAGTAGCCGTTGATGGTGGTGGCGCGCGTGGACTCGTGCGGGATGAGGAACGGCCCCGCCGGGTGGGTCCGGAAGGTTTCGCGTACCACGCAGCGGAGGTAGTTGAGGTGGATCAGATCGTTCTCGGAGACCATTCGGTCGGAGCCCACCACCTCGTCCAGCTCTGCTTGGATTTTCTTGAGGATGCGTGGCCGCTTGATCACCTCCGCCATTGCCCATTCGTTGGTCACTGCAGAAGTATCTGTCGCTGCCGCAATCATATCCTACCACCAAACCATACCAATAATAATAATATAAACATATATACTATGTGGATGAACATAACAAAACATGGTTATTGGTTTATAGGTCTATAGTTAACTGAATTTCATTGTAAACTACTTTCTCAACCTAGTGAAGCACAAAGAGACAACAACGCCTCCACTGAAGCTCGAACCCACCACCTCCCATATACAAGGAAGGGTTTGATGCCACTGGACTACAAGGCCCTTGGCATATTACTTGATTTTAATTTATTTACAAATAAATATTATTAATTTTACATATACAAAATATGTTAATTGTACTACAGATATAGTCCGTTAAGTAATCTCACACAAATATTTATAAGTAAAAGCAATAGTTGAGTGATAAAAACATTTTAAGTCTAAATTAAAGCCCTTCAATGTAGCCAACAAAGATCTTGTAGTCTAGTAGCATCCGGTTTACACTCTCAAATGGAGTGGAGTACGTTGAGGAATTAACTATGAACAGATACTATATTGTAACAGAGTCAGTAGTACTCAAAAAAAGCCCTTCAATGTATAAAATGAGATGATAGTTGTCCCTGGTACATATCATTATTTTATAGACCATGATCCACATATTTGTGTGAACCATAAATACAAAGTACATTTTTAATATACTAAAAATACATTATTTGTATATATAAAGTACATTATTTGAAAATATACATAATTTTTTATATATTATCAAATAATGTACATTCAATACACAAATAATGTACTTTTAGTATATGAAATATATATTGCATTGCCAAAGACCTGGTCTGGTGGCACCCAATTGTACCCCACATGAGAGGGGTGATTTCTATATGCTTTTAATTTACTTACAGACTTAACTGTATGTATAGATTACGTCAAATACAAACACATAAGTTTTGAACTAAGGTTCAGAATGTAAGATGGAGATCTATGGTATAACAATTGACAATTGTGTGAACCGTTTGACCTATGGAGGCCAGGTTAAGGCTAAGGCAATAGTTATACTGAGAACCTGGGTCCATACGGATCCATCACAATTTAGATACTGAATGTTTAAAATTTATAAAATGAGATGATAGGTAGGGGTAATTCGATCTTACTTGAATTAAAGCTTTAATTTCCACGTCGTCCATGTGTTCTTTGCCATCTTCACCGGGCAAGGACAATAAAACATCAACAAAATCCATTTCCCCATCGATTTCCTTCTTGGTCTTTCTGTGTTCTTCGAGTATTTTCATGTGAAAATCATCCACCCTTTTCTCCACTTCCCTCATCTTCTTCTCACACCCATAAGGGTCTATCCATCTCCAAAGCGGCACATAATCTCCCAAATAAATCAGCCCAAGCAGATGAAACAACTCGTGAGTTATGTACATGAATTCCATGGCTTCTTGAGGTCCAGAAGACTCATCAGCCCCAAAAAACTGTTTCCCCAACAACATCCTCGTCACATTGTTCATCGAGAAAGCCCCCAAAACCTCCCGCAGGTTCACTGTCTCCCCATTCTCGGCCATCCCGAAAACATCCTCGACCAGATGCCGGGCCTCCTCGGCGCGGTGCTTGGCGAAGGAGTCGAGGCGCTTGGTGGTCAGCAAATGCTCCATGCAGATCCGCCGCATCCGCTTCCACTTGGGGCCCACGGGAGCCAGCGCCACGTCGCCGCAGCCGTACGCCAGGTGAACGGCGGCGAGAGTCCGGGGGCGGGAGGCGAAGACCTCGTCTTGCTGGAGAAGTATTTCGCGGATGATGGTGGGGTCGTTAGTGGTAATGGCGTCGACGCAGCCCAGACGGAGGTACACCAGCGGCCCGTATTTGTCGCAGAAGGCGGCGAAGTCGCGGTGGGGAAGGCGGCCCAGCTGGAGAAGGTTGCCGACGATGGGCCACCGAGGCGGCCCCGGGGGAAGCCTCTTGCCGTTTTCTTTCGCGGTTTTTACAGGCAATAGCTGAATGATTTTGAATATGAGAGACAAAGACAGAAAAAATGATGCTAAGGTAATATAATCAATCATTTTCAAGACCTTAATTAATTCCTTCAATTCCTTCCCCTAAAGTCTGAAAGGGATTGGGATGATTTATCAATGTTTTGATTAAGATGAATATGATTGAATTTAAGTAAGTTGTTGATATTAGTTTGGTTAGGCATAACCTTGGCATGGGCAATTTAGTTGGAGTCATAATTCTTGTTTGTATCTTGCATGTACTAGGATAGGTAGTAGTATTTGTATGGAGTTTAGGTAATTTATCTTGATATACTATACCTAACTTGAAAGACATGGTATTCTCATGATTTTAGCTCCAATGTGGTGCATGCTTGTGTCTAAGTATATGAGTAATGTTCATCATGTTCAAGTAGCTATATATACCAAAATATAATCTTCAACTAATAATATAATACTCCGATCAGTAATAATTTTGAAAAAATTACATTTTTGGTCCTCCAGTTATATATACTTGTGATTAGTGAAGTGGTGTATTTAGCCTCCACCATTAGGACGCTACTAATAACCTTCAACATAGAAGGCAATAATGTAAAATTAAATCACAATTCACAACCTATTAGCTAGACCTATGACCCCCGATATGCATGATCAAACCATGATCTAACAATAGTATTGGAGCTTGGTCGTGTTTTCGATCCGGGGGGGGGGGGGGGGGGGGGGGGAGTATTTTGAGTATAAAAGGGGAAAGTTTGAGTATTTTAACAATTTTGATGGTCTATTGATGAAATTGATAGACTTAAAACTGTTAGGTATGATAATAAGAATGTCCAATTTTGGCATATTAAGTTTGGGAATTGCAAGGCACCTAAAGTGAAGAAACTTAGTCTCGATAAAGACAAACTTGAGTTGTGTTCTGAAATTCCTAATTAAAGTAGAGAAATAAAAATAGTTGTTGAGCATTTAGACATTGAGCAATGAAAGGATAATGTGAATGTGGGTTGGGTTATTGATGATATTGATATTGAAACAATTGTTTATGTCATGAATTTTATGTGGCTTTAGCTCCCATTTTACACTAAAATATTCATTTTTGTTTGGGACATTGTTTTAGTGCTGCTCACTGTTGCAACCAATGAGAGAAATGTCAAATTGGCTTTTCTCTTAGTGCTACTAGACTAGAATAAGAACTGGACGAGGTTTTAATACAAATCTTAGTTTTTTAGACTTCTAACAAGTACAAATATCAATGTTCAATAGCAAATAATACTCTAAACACTCGTAATAATTTAACCATAACATATACGAATAAAACAAACAAAATTAAATTAAAAAAATAATGGCTGTCTAGGTGGCCGACCAAATGAAATGTCCCGTAGTGTTACATTGTTGTCTCCCTCTACAACTACCGGTGTAATTTTTCCTCTGTCTAAAAAGTCATGACAGTACAGTTTATTTTGAACTTTCAACTTTCAAGTCGAACAACCTTCATGCCTTGGTTCAAGAAAGTCCTAGTTTAACTTTTCATACTATTTATGTTTACTTTTGCTAGCATGATGCCATGATGATGGGTCATGGACAGTTGCTACAAAACATGCTTCCTAGTGGAGGGGTAGTGTGAATGTGTATCTGTTAGGATTTATTATAATCTTGTCAGACATGTTGTACTTATAATAGTTAACTTTCGCAATTATACTGTTGAAAAATTAAGTTTTTCTGTAGAAATTTACGTCAAGCTGTAATGCACCTTGTGACCCTATTCGTCGGCAAAGGACCATAGAGAGTTAAACCAGCCTAGGTTGCTCATAGCTGAGAAGGCTAGGAGTCGAACTTGTGACCTTGTGGTTACAAGTTTGTATCCTTAGCCATCTTGGCTGGGGTTACCCCACATTGGTTGCCTTCTTGATGCCAGAAGAAATGGCAAAGCTTTTATTTGTTTGATGCAGTTGAATAACTTACTGGATGTGAGGATTTCCCATATCCATGCTTCTTGATCTTCTATCTGATGTATGAGTTCTGTTTTATGTTAGTCATCACTTCATGCCTGTAATTAAAACGGTTTTTTATCTTTTACTAAAATATGACTAGCTTGTTTCTGAATCAATGATTTATTTAATGGTCAGAGATGTTGAATTATGTTGTAAACAGAAATTGAGAGAGATAGAACATGCATGCACTGAAAAATGTACAAAACAAGTTCTTGTTGGTGTGCTATCTTGGATTATAGATTAGATATAAGAAGCGTCACTGAATTGGGCAATAATGCACATGGCCAAACAACACTAAAAGATTGAATCCAAGCAATTAGCTAGCCTAACCCATGATCTTATAAACTCATATATTCTCTCTTATTTTATCAATGTAGAACTATTAACAACTGGAAACAATTTCTAGTTTTCAAAGTTGAGCTTTACTAGAAAATGAAGAGAATGCATGTATTTTTATATATATTCAGCAGAAAGACATAATAATCAGACTCAATGGCAGACCATTAAGCAAGATGGAAATCAACAATACTTGGGATATCTTTTAGTATATAATATGCTAGAGATCTAAGAAACAAGTGCTTGTAAAGAAAGGAACAATTATCTCTCTCTAATTGTATCTATATATGCAGGCACTCAGGTCTAGGCACTGTATTCACGAGAAAGATGTTTGCGAGTAACTGGAATGCACTTGGCAAGCCAACCAATTGGCCACGATAATGCAGCGATTCCCACGCATGCACCCCATTGCCCCCAGTTCAGCCTTTCAGTATCAGCAAACTTGTTCAACACTTCCACCATAAACACCTGCAAACTTATTGTCCCACCAACAATCCCCAAAAACAGCTTATTCTTCAGTATCCCCTCGAAGATGTTCTTCTTCTCTAGTCTCCTCGCATTGAACTCATTGAAAACTTGACAGAAGACGAACGTGTTGAATATTAAGGTAGACTGCACCCTCGGATTCACTCCGAAGATCGAGCCGCCTCTGAAATGTAGCACCAATAATACAATTATCTGGTATAGAGCTTGAGCGATGATATTCCTCCACATTATAGGAGTTATAAGAGGTTGAGTTCGGCCAACTGGATTGTTTGTCATGAGATCATCCGTGGGTTGTTCTGTTGCGAGAGCTAAGGCCCCTAAAGAATCCATTATGAGGTTAACCCAAAGAAGCTGGACTGCTGTGAGCGCGACTCCACCTGATGATATTGCGGTTACAAAGTTTGTTGCAAGGGCTGCAACGTTTACTGTGAGCTGAAACTGAATGAATTTTTGAATGTTGTTGTATACACCCCTTCCCCATTTCAGAACTGTAACCACTGATTTGAAGTTGTCGTCTAAAATGACTATATCCGAGCTCTCTTTGGCCACTTGGGTGCCTTGAATCCCCATGGAAAGCCCAATGCACGCTTCCTTGAGTGCCGGTGCATCGTTCGTGCCATCCCCGGTTACTGCAACAACATGGCCTTTCTGCTTCAGACATTTCACCATCAAAAGCTTGTCAAACGGAGATGACCTTGCCATTATGCGGATATTATCAATGTTTGCCATTCTTTCTTGTTCTGAGTAGTTTCTGAATTTTTCTCCGTCAATTATTGCACCATCCTCCATATTGTCTCCTTCCTTCAATATTCCACACTCAATGGCTATGGCTTTTGCAGTGAATATATTGTCTCCTGTGATCATTTTGATGTTCACTCCAGCTTCTCTGCAAGAGGTAACTGCTTCTTTGGCTCCAGGTCTACATGGGTCCTTCAGTCCAATCAACCCCAGCAAGGTCAGTTCAGTTTCTTCAAGTTTCTCACTACTAACTTTGTAGGCAAATGCAACACATCTCAGGCTCTTACTTGCCAAGTCTCTGATTATCAACTCGAACATTGCCCTCTCTTCATCGTCCAAATCTTTAATCTCTCCACTTTTGACATGATACTTGGAGCACATATCCAGAATCATCTCAGCCGCACCTTTCCACTGTGTTTGGAATTGAACTCCTTTCCCATGATTCTTCCTCACCAAAGCACCGCTTTTTTTCTTTTGGGAGTTAAAAGCTTCGATTTCGAGGATTTCATAGCCTTGCTTTAGTCCATTGAAATCCATGGCTAAATCAGAAACTGCCCATAAAAGGATAGCTGACTCTGTTGGGCTACCTGAAATTTGTGGGAGGGTAGTAGCAGGGCTTGACATATAAACCTCACCACTTGTATTTAAAGCAACCCCTTCTTGAATTAATTCAAGAACATCAGGGGCTATTATCTCGAATGATTTTCCTTTCTGGATTTGCTCTTTGCCTACCCAAAACTCAGTTACCTGCATCTGGTTTAATGTGAGTGTGCCGGTTTTGTCTGTGCAGATTGTGGTGGCGGAACCCATAGTCTCACAAGCGGAGAGCTTTCGAACCATTGCATTATCACGCATCATTCTTTTCATTGAAACTGCCAGGTTGAGCGTGACAGCCAAAGGTAAGCCTTCTGGAATTGCGACCACTACAATAGTCACTGCTGCAGCGATCATAGTGAGAACGATTCCCACGGTGTCACTGATTATGAACTCCCGCTTGATTTCTGCGAAATAGCGAATGAGCATGACAACAAGAACAATCACAGCAACACTGAGACCAACTTTCCCAATGAAAGAAGTTAGCTTGTTTAGGCGATGTTGCAGTGGGGTCTCTTCGTTCATGTCATGAGTTATCAAGCTCATCATCTGTCCCCACGACGTGTTCATCCCCACTGATGTCACAAGCATACGGCCATACCCGTCTGTGACCTTTGTACCAGAAACCAAAAAGGGATTCTGGGTATCATCCACTTCAATGTGGTTACTTTCTCCTGTCATACTGGACTCATCCACTTTCATACAATGACCGTCCAAGAATAATCCGTCAGCAGGTATCTGATCACCGGTTTTTAACCACACAACATCTCCCACCACAATATCAAAGATTGAGATTCCTTGTCTATGCCCATCTCTCACTACTTCAACATTGATATTCCTGCTTTCATTGGATAGCTTCTGAAATTGCCTGCTTTGTTTGTAGTTACTAATGGACGAAACCGCGAGGACGAGAAAGATAGCAATGATTATACTCCCTCCATCATACCATCCGTCCTTGAGCCCGTGCAGTTCGATTCCAAACCCGAGAGACAGAGCTGAACATATCAGAAGGATGATGATGGTGGTGTCCTTGAATGCTTCAACAACAAAGCTAAAGAAGCTCTTAGCAGGTGCCTTGTTGTATGTGTTGGAACCGAAAACTTCAACTCTATACTTTATGCCACCTGCATTGCCATTAATCCCGGCCTTCTCGTCCGCTTCGAGAATAGCCGCCATCCCCTTAACCCCTCCATGCTCAGAGAGGCTATCCGTGTCTCTCTCGCTAACCATGTCACCCAGCGTCTTCTTGTCGATGTTGAAAGAGGGGATGTGATCTTTATCTTCCATGGCTATGGAAACAAATGATCTGCTGGTTAGTAGCCGCGAGAATGCTGAGCTTCCCTTTGCAGCAATCTTTTTCTTGGTCAAGAAAACCAAGAAAATGATGGCGTTGCAGGCCGCCTGCCACCGCTTCTGAGGCTTTTGCATGGAGCGGATGAACACCATCGTATCTTCAGGTTTTGGTGAAGCTCGGGCCATGAGGATGGATGGATGATCTGAAATAAGAACACCAAACGGGTGATGGGATATCTAATCAAGATAACTAGAGAGGTATTTTGCTGCTGTTCTGAGTTTTTTTCAATGAAACAGTATGAATGTGAACAATAATAATTTATAGAGAGTGCTAAACTTGTGGTTTCCTAATTTTACATACTAGTTTTTTTTTTTTTTAAACTACTAGGCAGTAGGCAGTAAGGAAGTTACTTGGAAATTTCCTAGCAAGTAGCAACTCAGGAAGTGGGTGAGGAAGAAATGGCATGTTTGGGTGGATAGACCATGGTCCGGACCATAAATAAAAAGTACATTACTTTTGTATTGAAGGTACATTATTTTTGTAATGTAGATACATTATTTTAGGGTACATTATCTTTGTACTGAAGGTACATTATTTGATATATACAATCAAATAATGTACCTACAGTACAAAAATAATATACCTTCAGTACAAAAATAATGTAATTTTTATTTGGGAAAATCGCACTTTTGGTCCCCCAATTGTTGCCCGATCTGCAATGTTATCCCCCATTGTCAATTTTAGTTAATTGGGTCCCTAATAATCTTAAACCTTAGTCAATGTAGTCCTCCGGTCAGATTTCGCACTAACTAGGGTTAAAACCATGGGCAATTTAGTAATTTCGCAACACCCACTTTAATAATTCCTCTAAACCAAGCCCATCTTCTTCGTCCTTGGCAGTTGGTACCGTCCGATGCCGGAAGCCGCCGGCCTCCACGTGTTCAATGACCAATCCGGCCGATCGGAATATTAAAGAAGAGAATCGAGTTGGCCATTAATCTCAGTAACCGTATCGAAAGTAATTGAACCCTTAAAGCTGTATAGTCGACGGAGTAGAAGTTAGGGTTGCGGACCTTAACGCTGAGGTCTAAAATTATGTTGATGGAGAGCGGAATCTGTAATAAACTGCGAGAACCGCCATGGACGTAATCCCCAAGCTCGACATCACGGCGGCGACGAGATAAGTGAAGCGCTCCGATCAGGCTAGGTTTTCTTCTGACGAGAACCGCCCGGATTTCAACTCCGAACTCTAATTACTCATCTTCAAGAACGAAGCACACCGCCAGGCTAGGTTCTCTTCCAGAGCTCAGAACCGAGTTGCGACATTGCTGACTCTAAAGACTAAACAGTAAACTCGGCGGGGAAGCGCAGTGAGGCTCCGGGCGGACCAATGAGAACTGGCAGTTGTAGGCGGTTCGAGAGCTAGCCACAATGGAAATTCCGACCGCCATAGATGGCGGAGGTTGTAAAATGTTAAGAGGAGAGAGGCGGTTTTGGAAGGTTTGAGGAGAATGCAGAATGGAAAAGTTTGGGATTTGGGGGAGTTTAAAGTGGAATCAAGTGAATTTTTGAAGCCTTTGAGCTTGAGGTGGGCGACAGAGACATCGAGGCCGGAAGGCCAGAGGAAGAACACGGCGACGGCGAGGAGAATGATAATGGAGACGCAAAGGAGGAAGTTCCGGCAGAGGAGGATCCCTGTCATCTTCGATCTGTGAGTTGCGATTTCTGTAGCTTTTCGATTATTTCTGTAGTTTTTCGATCTGTGAGGATACCACTCATCAACTCTTCTTTCCTCATTATTTCTGTAGCTTTTCGATTCTGTTTCCATATTTAATTGTTCCTTATTTATTAACATCGGGACCGGAAGGCCAGAGGAAGAACACGGCGACGGCGAGGAGAACAAACTGCGTCGAAGAAGGCGATTGGCCGTTAGATTTCTTAGAGGAAGTCATTTTTGCTCGTCGGATACTGAATGAGACGGCAACGATGGAAGATATCATATAAGTTTGGAGTAGTTTGAAGACATCCTCTTGCAAACCGCTTCGCCCTCTTCGTACCAGTAGATGAACAGAAATGGCAGATTGCTTGGCACTGAAAGGCAAGGGCTGAGCTAAGGTATGTGTAATGGTGAAATTACTAAATTGCCCATGGTTTTAACCCTAGTTAGTGCGAAATCTGACCGGAGGACTACATTGACTAAGGTTTAAGATTATTAGGGACCCAATTAACTAAAATTGACAATGGAGGATAACATTGCAGATCGGGCAATAATTGGGGGACCAAAAGTGCGATTTTCCCTTTTTATTTTTGGTCCACACAGCTGTGTGGACCATGGTCCATGCAATAATTTGCCTATCACTCAATTTTGGCTTATTTGACCACTATTAGTTGTTTGTCTTGGTTAAACATTAAAAAAAATGTTTGATTAATTAGTTTTTTGTTACAACTTATTGTTCAGAAATGTTAAAATTCAAAAAGCTGCTCAAAGAAATTTTTTTTATCAACTTTTTGAAAAAGTCATTTTGCATGTAATTTTAGCTATCAGCTAATATTTAATTTACCAAACATCTTTCTACAATTAATTAATGCTATTAATTAGTCAAATTCATTAATCTAATAAACTAATAGCTAATAGTTATTTACCAAACACCCTCAATGTAACGGGAACACATATTTTTAGATATTCTTGTAATTTTCATAATATAAAAAGAGTTATTATTATAAAATAAACTTTAAAAAAAATGAATTCTGATTTGACATAACTAGGTAGTTGTCGAGAGCATTTAATTTTAAATAAAAAATCACTTCAAGAAAATTATTCGTATTGAGTGAGAAACTTTAAAGTTACTTCAAATTAACTTTCAACTTTAAAACATCACTATAGCATGACTATTATTATTCAGACGTTTATTTTATTTATTTTTTAAGGGTACGACATGAAGCATGCTATATAAAGAGCTAATTTATGCTGAAAAATTATAATTACATTGAGCCTAAAAGTGATATGGTCAGACATGGTTTGGTTAGTTTATCCTTGTATGGGTAGGGAGATTGAATTTTTATTATCATTATTATATATTAATAAATGAAAATAATAAAATATTAAACCATTGGAACCATCCATCATCATATACGCGTTTTGCATGAGCAAGTTTTGTTTTGGTGAGTGAAGTCCATGACGGTTATTGCCAAAAATAAAGTGTTCATTACCAAACGGCACCTTTGGTGTTGGGTTTCTTTTGCGAAATAAAAATTCGGTGCAATGGTACCACAACTTTCTCTTCAATTTCACAATAATCATATATTGATTTAATTGACCCGGTTGATACGAATTAATAAACCCAATAAATAAAGTAAATAATAAATCGATATTAATATGTATGATAAGGTGTTTGCATGAAATTGATAAATAAGCAATAAATAAGCAGGGCACATGATATTTAACGTGGAAATCAAAACAGTGAAAACTACATGCCTTTTTGAGCTAAGTCAAGTCAAAATTCAATTCATTACTATGTTGTAGGTGTAATACATGTACAAAGGCAACCATGGCCATAGAATAGAAGTGGAAGAAAAAGATATACGTAGAAAAGAGGTTTTATGTTTAGGACTGAATGAGTCTGGCTCCCTTTGTCTGACCTTTCTGAGTCTTTATATAATGTTATTCCTTTGCAGTTGCAACTTCCCGTAGCATTCCTTATTTTATTGCTGGACTCCTTCTTCTTTGACTATTAAATTATAATTATAATAATAATAATAATAATGATAATAATAATAATAATAATAAGAAGGCATATTATATTATTCATCAATCATATTATTTAAACTTGTGTTAATTATTTGATTCATGGACCAATACATTTGTGGGCTTTTAAGAATCACATTCCACCCAATAAAATATATATACTTTTGTCAATAATATATATATATATATATATATATATATATATATATATATATATATATATATATATATATAGGAGATGGTTCACGTGTGAAAGATCTATCAGGTGAAAAATTGGGTGAGATCTGAATCGTTGATCTAGATTAGATCAACGGCTCAAAATGAAGAATTTTTTTTTTAAAAAACGCACTTACTGGCAACGTGGACGCGAATGATCTTAAATGTCTCGAACAGATGCACCTTAAGTCTTGAACTTATACACCTTAAGTCTCAAACTGATGCACCTTAAGTCTTCGAACTTATGCACCTTAAGTCTCGAACCAATAAACCTTAAGTGTCGAAATTATACACCTTAAATACTAAATTGATGCACCATAAGTTTTGAAGTGATGCACCTTAAGTGCTGATGAACTGATGCACCTTAAGCTTAAAATTTATGCACGTGAGTCGATATTCTTAATGAATCAAAGTTGTGCACCTTAAGAGTTATATTCTTTCACCTGAAATTTATGTACCTAGAGTCTGTAAGTTGTGCACCATAAGAGTTAAACTGATGCACCTTAAACTAGTAAGTGATGCACCTTAAACTAGTAAGTGATGCACCTTAAACTTTAAGCATACGCACCTTAAGCTATAAACTTACGCACTTAGGCTATAAACTTACGCACTTTAAGCTTTAAACATAAGCACCTTAACCTTTAAACTTAGGCACCTAAAGCTATAAACTTACGCATGTTAAGCTATAAACTTACGCACCTTAATCTATAAACTTACACACCTTAAACTTTGAATGAGAGAGAGAATTATGTTCAAATGAGAACCTCTGTAAACATGTGAACCTGCGTACCATTGTGTACTATTGATTTTGCTCAATCTTGTGGTTTATAATGATTTTGCACATGGTAAGTATAGATCACTGAACCACTACACCAATCTTTAGATCTTGGCCGTCTAATCTCACATCTCAATAGTGCATAGGAGTTCACAGGCCCAAGCAGTGGTTCTCACCTGAACCCATGGTTGCATTAGGCGCTAGGCGCTAGTCGAGCGGTAGACTAGCGCCTAGCGCCTAAGCGGTCTAGGCGGTGACCTATAAAAACAAAAGATTAATTCATGTGTGTGGGTGTATGTCATATATTATATTATATATATTATATATATATCTCTTACTTATATAAATAAATAAATTTAAATATATATAAATATAACAATAAAATTAACAAGGTCAACTCGCTCGAGTTAACTCGGCTAACTCTGCCGAGTTGGGCAAGTTAACTCGGCCAAATTCGGCCTAGTCGGCTGAGTTAGGCGCTAGGCAGCTTCCTAGGCGGCCGGCCACCTAGGCGGACGCCTAGGGAGCAATTCGCCTCGGTCTAGAAGTGCCTAGCGCCTAGGCGGCTTAGGCGGGGATTTTTGCAACAGTGCCTGAACCAGACCCTATATATATATATATATATATATATATATATATATATATATATATATATATATATATATATACATACATATATGTACATATATATGTACATATATGTACATATATATGTACATATATGTACATATATATGTACATATATGTACATATATGTACATATATATGTACATATATGTACATATATATATATATATATGCTCAAGTATTTAGATTAGTGTTTTTACAAAATTGCAAACATTTATTTTAGTGACAATTATAATCAATCTCTCATATATTATCTTGCATTCATAAACTTTGAATTATCGATTTAAATAAACAAATTCAACATTCAATTACATTTGTATGAACATCTCCTATATAATCTTGCATTGATATACTTTGAAATACTTATTTAAAAATAAATATTGGGCATTATCTCATTCTTGCAATGCGCGTGAAAAACTATTATATATATAATATATATGTGTGTGCGCGCGCGTGAGTACATGTGTGCGTGTACCCTTAAATCATGCAGAGAAGATGAATAAGATCATACTCTTGCTTTGTCTCTAACTTTTCTCTCTGCAACATATAACTTTCCTTTGATCTATGATATACAAGCTAATGGGCATGTTATTATAACATAATTAATTTACTTTTGTGATGGTCATATTAGTGAAACCCAATACTTATTTCGATGAAGAAAATGTTAGAACTAATGGGTAGACATCTTAGAATATCTCTTTAATGTGTTGAATTTAAATCAATATACACAATTACAAACCTTGAAGTGTATCCCAATATCCATTCAAAGATGTCCACTAATGACCATGCAAATTACCCAAACAAGTTGGCTCCTTTATGCATTGGCCTTTTCACTCTACCTAAATAACTCTTGTAGTAAGAGATCTTTTTTTGTGTCATTCAATGATTCAACTAAGGTGAGATTGCCAACATAATCCATACCATTTTCAGACAGAAACATACGGGGATTGTTGTATTGCTCTTTTACATAAGTCACTGTTTTGTACAATCCTCATGGCACCATGTACAACCAGCTTGAATTTTCCCTTGGACCAATAGGCACTCCATTGTGAGCATAAGTGCAAATACAGTGTTCCAATATGTTGGGTGAAGGCTGGTAAAAGGTCAAGTCTGTCAATTGGTAGTTAGAAAGATTGTGAGGTAGAGGCCGGTTAAGGGTTAAGTATGTCCAGTTCCTGGCCTTCCTCTTGAAAATGTGATGGCGGTCTATAAGGATACATCTCAAGTGACATTGTTAGGCTCAAAAGTTCAGGAGTTTTAAGGAAGGTGTCACAAATACACGACCGTACTTAGAACGTTAGTTATCAAGAAAGGTGCAGCAGTTCATCAATTGGGAAGGAAATCTGGAAAGAATGATTCTCATTGCAGTAAGTGAATCATCTTGATGTTCTTACACTTTACAGTTTTGTCTTACTAAAAAATACAGAGTGAAAGAGGGAAAGGGATGATATATCCTTAGCAGTAAAAACTGACAGAACAGAAAATAACAGAATTTGTTATGAATCTGTTTGAGATATTGGCTTGGATGCTAATGGGTTATTTTTCTGACTTGGAGTTTGACTGTTATCTGTTGACACCCCCCCGCAAGTTGGAGTGTACAAGCAATGTAGACCCAGCTTGAACACAAACTTGGAGAAAACAGCAGCAGTAAGAGGTTTTGTAAACATGTCAGCTAGCTGACTAGTAGTAGTGATGTGCAACAACTTTAGGACCTGCTTTTGTAGTTTTTCCCTTACAAGATGGCAGTCAATTTCAATGTGTTTTGTTCTTTCATGAAACACTGGGTTCTCAGCAATTGTAATAGCAGATTTGCTATCACAGTACAACATGGCTAGGGAATCAATCTTTACTTCCAGGTCTTGCAACAGGTGGATTAGCCACTGGATTTCACAAGCTGCTACTGCCATTGCCCTATATTCAGCTTCAGATGAACTTCTTGATATGGTGTGCTGTTTTTTTGACTTCCATGAGATCAATGTGTTGTCAAGGAACATGCAGAAACCTATGACAGACCTCCTAGTATCTGGACAAGCAGCCCAATCAGAGTCAGTGAAGCCCTTGATATGTAATGATGAGGATGCTGAGAAGAAAAGACCTTGTCCAGGAGATGCTTTGACATATCTCAGAACCCTATGTGCTGCCTGCATATGTATATCAGTAGGACAATCTAGGAATTGAGATAACTATTGTGTAGCATAGCTTATATCAGGTCTTGTAATTGTGAGATATAGCAGTTTTCCCACAAGCCTTCTGTATTGAGTAATATCATCAATTTTGTTTCCAGTAGTCTTATTGAGCTTGATAGATGTGACCATGGGTGTTCTGGCTGGTTTGCATTGTATAAAGCCAGTTTCTTCAAGTAATTCCAGAGTGTATTTTCTCTGTGTGACTGATATGCCTTTACTATTTCTGGCCACTTCTAACCCCAAGAAGAACTTTAAAGGACCTAGATCTTTAATGTAAAAAACAGCATCCAAATGCCCTTTAACTTGTTGAACCTGGCTTAGATTTGGGCTTGCAACTACCACATCATCAACATACACAAGTAGAGCCACAAAATCATCACTTTTACCCCTTGTGAATAGAGAGGAATCAGATACTGCCTGTTTGAACCCCATGCTCAATAACTCTTGAGTGAGTTTTACATTCCATTGTCTGCTGGCCTGTTTCAATCCATATAAAGACTTGATTAGTTTGCATACCTGACCAGGTTTAGGAGATGTGAAACCAGGGGGTAGTGTCATATAGACCTCCTCATTTAGATCCCCATGTAGAAAGACATTATTCACATCTAGCTGATGAAGAACCCATCCCTTGATTGCAGCCACAGCAAGTAACACTCTGATTGTGGTTATCTTTGCCACAGGGCTGAATGTATCTAAATAATCTAGGTCAGGTGTTTGAGTGTACCCTTTTGCCACCAGCCTAGCCTTGTGTCTTTCAATAGTTCCATCAGCCTTAAGCTTGGTCTTGAAAACCCATTTGCATCCTATTGGTGTCTTGGAAGGGGGGAGATCAGTGATAACCCAAGTGTTGTTGGCCTGTAAAGCACTGATTTCTGATGGCTTTCTTCCAGCAGTCATTTTTGATGGCTTCATTATAAGTTTTTGGTTCTTTGGCACCCAAGATATTGGCAGCAAAGGCTCTATATGATTGTGATAGGTTATCATAGGATATGAATTTAGATATGCCATGTGGAGATGTTCTTCTGATAGCATTTTGACAAGAATAATCACTAAGTTATGCAGGTGTGATTCTTACTCTTGTTGATCTCCTTGACTCTGGTGGTTGTATTGTTTCTGTATCCTCATGCTCATTTTCTTGGGTTGGCGTGACTGGTGGGCTCCCATGTGGATCAATTTGGACTTCAGCAATAGGCAGGGGAATGTCCTCAACAGAGTTCAAACATGACACACCCTCAGAAGGTAGGATTAAGTCAGACTGCTTCTTGGCTTGTGAGTTCTGAAAAGGGAAGACAGTTTCATAGAAAGATACATCCCTAGATAAAAAAAACTTCTCTAGTCTGAGCATCAAGCAACTTGTAGCCCTTCACCCCATTGGCAAACCCCAAAAAGATACACCTTTTGGCCCTAGGAGAAAATTTGTCTCTTTGACAACTGGGAACAGAAGCAAAAGCTAAGCATCCAAATACTCTAAGGTGTTGGTATTGTGGTATTTTGTCAAATAAGATCTGATATGGGATCTGATTATTCAAGGTTGCAGATGGAAGCCTATTTATCAGATAGACTGCATGAAGAATACAGTCACCGCAGTACTCCTCTGGTAAATGAGCTTGGAATCTCAAGGCTCTTGCCACAACCAAAATATGTCCATGTTTTCTCTCCACAATATTGTTCTGTTGAGGGATGTAAACACAGGATGTTTGGTGAATAATTCCTTTTTTCTGATAAAAATCTTTCATTAGGAATTCCTTTCCATTATCATATCTCACACACTTAATGTTCTTCCCAAACTGTGTATTAACTTATTCATAGAAACCTTGCATGATTTGTGTTACTTCACTCTTTTTTCTCATGAGATAAACCCAAGTGGCTCTGCTGTGATCATCCACCAAAGTTAGGAAATATTGATGCACATAAACAGTAGGAACATGGTATGGACCCCATATATCAGCATGAACTAGATCAAAACAGTGATTTGAAATGGAAGAACTAGACTGAAAAGGTAATCTTCTTTGTTTAGCAAAATGACAACATTCACAAACTGAGGGTTTATCATTACAAATTTTATTGTCTAGAGTATGAAGGAATTTTATTTTTCCTTCAGATGCATGCCCTAGCCTAGCATGCCAGAAACTACAAGTATTGACAGCAGGGAAAACAGCAGATTTACAAAAAATAGGAAACACAAGGTGATAGAGCCCCTTCTCCAGCTTAGCCATGCCAATCATCCTCCCATGGTGTTGACCCTGTATAACACACTGATCAGTATGGAAGGATATGCTACAATTGGATCCCCTTATGAGTTCTCCCAAGGAGATCAGATTATACTGAAATATGGGAACACACAATACATTCTGTAAAATCAAATCAACAGACAAGTGCACAGTCCCAATGTGTGATACTTCTGCCTGCTGTCCATTTGGTAGATCCACATAAACTCCTTGCACTTTCTTGAATGTATGAAAAAAATGTGTACTACAGACAATGTGATGTGTAGCACCACTATCAATAATCCACAAAGAATCAGATCTAGCTAAGCTGATGTGAGAGTTGTCTGTTTTACCTTCAAGTTGAGCATTGGGAATGAAATTGGCTGATATGATGTTGGCCTGGGGGTCAAGATCAAGAGGAGTGTTGACCTTAGCATTCTCATGCTGCATGAATTGTAGGAATCTTTTGTAATCCTCCTGATTGAAGGTAGAGTTAGCTTCTAAACTGCCAGTTTCTTGCACTGTACCCTGAACCTGATTAGCTGAACCTAACCCCTTGTTTCTTGGCTTCCAACCTGGTGGATAGCCATGTTTCTTGTAGCATTTCTCAATAGTGTGTCCTGTGTAGCCACAATAACTGCGTATAGGTTTCTACCTTTGATTATAGAAGGTTTTCTTGTTGCTATCATATGCCTTTGTGAAGAACACATTTGCTTCTGTAATGCTTTCCCCTAGAATGTTATTTTCAACATACACTTGTCTCTCTTGTTGTGAGACCATAGAGAAGGCTTCACCAACATCTGGGAGGGGTTTCATTAGCATAATCTGACGCTTGGTGTTGGTGTAACTATCACTTAAACCAGTTAGAAAAGCAGACATCATATCATTTTCCAAGTGTCCCTTTATTTTTTTAGATAGTTTGTGTAAGTATGTAATGCAGAATTCCAACGAATATACGCTATATTTAACTAGGGAATTAGATAAGAGACAATTACTCCTGATAATACTCCTAATAGATATAATGTAAAAATATGAACGCACCAAATAAGTACACCAATCATTTAATAACGCAGTTCGGAGAACACTCCTAATCTGCGGGGCCACGCCCAAATTTTCCACTAGATCAACCCGCTGGTTTTTACAGGTACAAGGTTCAACCGATTTACAAAACTAGGCCTACCACCTATTTTAACGCTAACCTTATACAATAACTCAGTAAGAAAATTTTAAATACAATTTGAGCTAATCTATCAATTACACAAATTGTATACCAACCTGGATTTTGCCACAAGGTGTACTAGTACTGCGCGGAGCTGCTTCTCCAAATTTAGTACTCGTTTCTAGTCCCGAACATTTGAAGTTTCTTTTGTGTAGTCAATGACTCTTGAATTGTTACTCCCTGAAACTTCACTTTGATCTCATTACAAAACTTCAAATTGTATACACATCCTTGCATTGTATTTCTTCTTCTTTTCTTTTGTGCCAAACACGTATGCATGCATGTTAATTACATCAAAAACTTATTTCTTCCTTTCATGGATCAATATATGACAAGTACATAAAATCAATAATTTTTGTACCAACAATCTCCCCCTTTGACATATGTTGATCAAACAAACTCCAAATATCATGACTCCCCTTACTTTGTACTCCCCCTTTGTATACTCCCCCTGACTTGCTTGCTTTGAACTACCCTTTCGCATACTCCCCCTTTTGATAAACAAGTGCCAAAGGCATCTCAAGCATAGTATTAGTGAAATAATAAAGTTAGAATTCAATCAAGAGCAATATATAAGCAATAAGTAGATAGAAGGGAGTGTAACATTGTTCTCAAGGGCTTGTAGTAGTTTATCACCGATAGGATAGATTTTCTAGGAAGCATACGTGTAGATATGGATTGCAGAAAAGAGGCCGCGAAAAGGATATCACATTAGACAGCTTTCACACCGGACTCTTCTCAGGTTCTTTTTGAACCATATTAAGTACGGGTAGCCCTCTTCTAAGTGAAACGTACACTAGATAGCTTTCGCACCGTACTCTTCTCAGGTCCTTTTGAACCATATTAAGTGCAGGTAGCCCTATTCTAGGTACAACCCAAAAAATGTAGCATGATACATCGGTAAGACAACAACGAGCAATAATATGGAATTTGTTTGCGCATATAGTAAGAAAGCAATTTCAATCGCAAACAAAAAGTGCAATGTATTTCTGTTTCGGAGCACGCAGAACAATGTAGGATTTTAAGGCTTGAATTTTGTGATGGATAAATCAAGTTATGTGAAAGGGAAAAAGTTTCTGACACAGGTTCTATCCACCAACTACAGATATACTACTTCATGAAAAATAACAACATTATTAAATTCACTAAGACCAAAACTGAGAGAAGTTACCCATGGACTATTCATCAAAGAGAAGAGGAAGCCGGTGAGTCATCATTAGAGGACGAAGCCGAAGAAGACGCAACCTCAGAAGGAACATCGACATTCTCCGTGTCTTCACGACGAAGCCTTTTCATAATATTATCAATCTTCACTTTACAATGAACTTCTCTTCATCTGGCGTACAAGGTCTGATTTTTTCTTCTTTTTTTTTTTTGTTTTGTTTTTGAATTTTTTTTAAACAAGTGTATAATTGAATATGCAAAACAAACTAACATGATGAAAGTTAAATAATTAAAAAAATGAAACAAAAAATAAATTAAGCATTTTTTTTATACCAGACCAAAAAAAAAATCATTTTATCGTCAAGCAAGTTTGCTTGGGTCGCCACACTTGCCGTGGTTTGATTTGTCCGCAGGTTTTCCAACCATGTCCTTTCATGGTGCATCTGAAACATCTTTTGTTAAGAAATTCGTTTATGTATCTTATGCCTTTTGTGTTTCTCCTGAACTTCTTTTCAGGCACCCATGCGGTTTTATGATTTCCCTGCCCGCTTGTGAATCCTAGACCTGCTTTGTTATGGTTGTTCCCTCGTAACTGAAGAATTTCATTTAGACTATTGGTCCCTGTGTTCAACATTCTCACACGTTTTTTGAAACATTCCAATTCCTTTTGCAGGTATAGTTCATTTGAAACTTTCATATCTAAATCAGTCTTAAGTTTTTCTACTAATGTTTTTAGGGCTGAATTTTCCAATTCTAGAGACTCAACATTCTTAATTAACTTAAGGTTCAGCTTACTTACCTTACACCAGTTTTTGTACAGATCTTCATAAGCTTCTACGAGGTCAACATCCTCATCGTCAGTCTGTATGTCCTCAGCTACCTCTTGTGTTCCTGTTGTGATAGGTTGCACCTGATTTGAGTCTCTCACTATCGTCTACAAAATCTGGAATTTTGAAGAACTTCTCGTAGTTTGCACGCTCTTCAACATCATCAGGGTGGTACATATTTCCATGGAATGCAACAAAATTTCCTGTCTGTTGTTCTGCTGGTTCACCATTGTCAGAATCTTCAGAATCACTCTAGGTAAGTGTATACGATTTCTTACTTTTGTTGTTTCCACAATTTGCTGCAATGTGTCCATAACCATCACATTCATAGCACTGAACGCCCTTAGATTTGAAATCTTGATTTTGACTTTTTGGTTTTTGAGTATTTCCAGCTCCAGCTCCTTTGTTGTACGTTTTTGGCTTTCCTTGTCCCTTAGCTTTCCTTAGCATTTTTCCAAACTTCTTAGACAACATGACCATGACGTCGTTCATTTCTGTATCAGAGTCAGCTCTTGCAGGTACCGTAGCGTCAAATGCAACCCCTTTGTTGTCCTTGTTCAGGTACCTATTTTCCTCCTCCATTTCCAATTCAAAAGTCTGCAAATTTCCCATTAAAGCATCTAACGTTAGAGTTTTTAGATCTATTGATTGCTTTATAGCAACAACTTGCATTTTGAACCTCGGGGGGTAAGGATCTCAAAACTTTTCGAACCACTTTTTCCTCCTCAAATGGTTCACCCAAGTTTTGTGCATTGTTTACCAGGTTTTTTACCCTAGCACTGAACTCAGATACTGTTTCAATTTCTTCCTTCCTCAGATTTTCATACTTGGTCATGAGCAATTGTAATTTTGAGACTATGACGGGTCCTGTACCTTCGTAATGATTCATCAGTGCATCCCAAGCAACTTTTGCAACATCTGTGGCTGAGATCAGCACAAATTGATCTGGTCCAAATGCACTGTGAATAGCATTCATGGCCCTATTGTTTGCTGACGACTGTTTCTTCTCGTTTACAGTCCATTGGCTGACGGGTTTCTTCCTTTCTTCATTCTCGACTGTTATCATTGGTACAAAAGTTATGATTTTATGTACTAATGCTAGTTGCCATATGTTGATAAATGAAGGGAAGAAATATGGGTTTATATGTGATGTGATTAAACAAACATGAAGAATGAAGATTATGCATGGATTAAGGAAAAGAGTAAAATGTGACCATGATGAGCAAAGGCAATGCATGTGGCGCAAAATGAAAATGAAAATGCAATATGAATGTGTGAAATGGAAATACGAAATGCAATGCATGCATACGTGATTAGTGGCTCAAAATGAAAAATGAAATGATGTGACGCAAAGAAATGAATCATGGAAAATATAATGGAAAATGCAAGGTAAGTGAACGTGTGTAAATTGTGATGCAAAATGAAAGGGAAATTAATGCAAAGCATAAGAGTGGAGAAAGTGGAGTAAAACAAGGGAAAGAGATATGATCGTGTGTACGTGAATGAAGGAAGAAAAGGGGATACTCAGCATTATAAATAGGATCATTTACAATGAAGAAAATCGAAGTTTCAGTGTTTCAAATACATATATATATAGTCAGCAAGGTGCTGCGAAGAAACTTCAATATGAGGTAAGATTGGTGTACTATCCAGAGAAATCAGCTCCAAGTTATTTCAGTACAAGCTGTGCTAAAATCCAGGTTGGTTACAGTTTGTTTAATTGGTAGAATTAGTTCAAACTGTACGTGTAACTTTTTCATAGAGTTGTTTTATAAGGTTAATGTTTAAATAGGTGGTAGACCTAGTTTTGTAATTCATTGAACCTTTGTAAAAACCAGCGGGTTGAGCTTTAGTGAAAAAGTTTTGGGCGTGGCCCTGCAGATTAGGAGGTGTTCTCCGACTGCGTTATCAAATTCAGCTGTGTACTTATTTTGGCACTTCTTAAATTGCTTTATATTATATTATATATCTGTATTACATAATTTCAATTGGTATCTGAGCAGTGTCGCTTAATTTGCTAGCGAGATCCTATGGATACTCGAGTGTGTTTTGCAGAATGGAAGAAGGTGCCTCAATTTCACGACCACCATTATTGAAGGGAGTAAGCAACTATGCTTATTGGAAGGTTATGATGAAAGCCTTTATCAAATTATTGGATGAAGAATGTTGGTATGCCGTTGAAAATGCTTGGACTCTATCAATGATGATGGTAAAGAATGAAGAGAAGAAAAAACCTATTGACCAACGGACACCAGACCCAAAAAAAAAGTGTTTTTTTTAGCTTAGTACTTTTATTCTAACAATTTTTTTGTTCTTATTGTTTAGATTTTTTTTAAATTTATAAAACCAAAAAAAAAAAAGTGATTTCTCATCTGCGAAGGGAATTGGTTGGTCGAAAAGCTCAAGTCAAGGGTCTTACGTTAAGCTAAAGGGGTTTGCTACAGTAGATCGTGATGGGATCAATCCTGATTATCATGATGCCATTTCTTTTGGATCCGCAAGTTCTTCATCGAATCAATTCTATTGAGGGTTAGTTCACTGGTAATATTTAGCTTTCAGTAGTAGTGTTGATTCTTGCAAGTAGTTCATCTAGAGCATTTTATTGATAGCTTGTGGATAGTCCTCTTGAAAAAATTCAGAAAGCTTGCTGCTCATTTCCCACTCAACTTCTTGCTCATCATAATAGCCCTAAGTTATTGATTTTCTACTCCTACACATATTACACTTGAAGTTTGTATGAATTGTATGATTGCTCCATTCTCTCAAACACATTCTTACCAGTGGATACTTTTCTTGTTTACCTAGAAGAGGGCTACCCGGTGTATAATAGCCCTAAGTTATTGATTTTCTACTCCTACACATATTACACTTGAAGTTTGTATGAATTGTATGATTGCTCCATTCTCTCAAACACATTCTTACCAGTGGATACTTTTCTTGTTTACCTAGAAGAGGGCTACCCGGTGTCTGCTACGGTTCAAAAGGACCCTAGAACAACCCGGAGTGAAAGTTGTCTAGTGTAAAGCTCTCCTTTAACATTTCTGACATACTTACCTAGAAGAGGGCTACCCGGTGTCTGCTACGGTTCAAAAGGACCCTAGAATAGCCCGGAGTGAAAGCTATCTAGTGAAAAGTATTCCTTAAACTGGTTACCTGGAAGAGGGCTACCCGATACTTAATATGGTACCAAAAGGACCTGAGAAGAGTCTGGTGTGAAAGCTTTCCAGTGTTGTTATTTCCGTGCTTTATCATTATTCTAATGGGGCTCTCATGTTGATATACCTCTCATATCCTCCCTTTGTGAAATTCTCAAATTTCAATATCTATCCACATCTTATCAATTGCATGTTCTTAGTTGAATTTTCGTGCATTATTCAATACATACTATTGTGGCTATGTTACCTTTGACTAATGTTTATCAAAAGGGGGAGACATGCTATGATTAAGGGGGAGAGTGTGTATGAATTAAGGATGTGAACTTGATGTACACTCAGCTATGAATTGAGGGGAGACCTGGTATGAATTGAGGGGGAGAAATGGTGATGTTTGTTTGATCAACATATGTCAAATGGGGAGATTGTTGGTACAAAAGTTATGATTTTATGTACTAATGCTAGTTGCCATATGTTGATAAATGAAGGGAAGAAATATGGGTTTATATGTGATGTGATTAAACAAACATGAAGAATGAAGATTATGCATGGATTAAGGAAAAGAGTAAAATGTGACCATGATGAGCAAAGGCAATGCATTTGACGCAAAATGAAAATGAAAATGCAATATGAATGTGTGAAATGGAAATACGAAATGCAATGCATGTATACGTGATTAGTGGCTCAAAATGAAAAATGAAATGATGTGACGCAAAGAAATGAATCATGGAAAATATAATGGAAAATGCAAGGTAAGTGAACGTGTGTAAATTGTGATGCAAAATGAAAGGGGAATTAATGCAAAGCATAAGAGTGGAGAAAGTGGAGTAAAACAAGGGAAAGATATGTGATTGTTTGTACGTGAATGAAGGAAGAAAAGGGGATACTCAGCATTATAAATAGGATCATTTACAATGAAGAAAATCGAAGTTTCAGTGTTTCAAATACATATATATAGTCAGCAAGGTGCTGCGAAGAAACTTCAATACGAGGTAAGATTGGTGTACTATCCGGAGAAATCAGCTCCAAGTTATTTCAGTACAAGCTGTGTTAAAATCCAGGTTGGTTACAGTTTGTTTAATTGGTAGAATTAGTTCAAACTGTACGTGTAACTTTTTCATAGAGTTGTGTTATAAGGTTAATGTTTAAATAGGTGGTAGACCTAGATTTGTAATTCATTGAACCTTGTAATTGTAAAAACCAGCGGTGTTAGGAATAAAATTGTAATAGTTTTGATGAGCCAATTTGTAATTTTAGAAATCCCCTATTTTATTTTTTAGAAGTTAGAGTTTGACCCGGAAGGCAAGACTTGACAATAGTTTGGTTCGAATTATTGTCTTATAGAGTTCATTTTATTATGACTCTTGTAAGTCATTTACTTCCACTATACACATGAGTATACATGATCCAATGGACAAGGCTTGTTTAATCGTTGCTAGAAGACTCAAGTTCGAATCCTATTGAAGACTTTTTGAGACTTGGAGAGCATGGAATGGAGCTAATCCTATCACGGCTAAAAGGTCAAAGTTTTAGTCAATAGAGCAACTCATGGAGTAACTTAGGGAGGAAGTTTGGTCAAATGGAGGAAGTTTGGGTCAATTGATCTAAACCGAGAAGAACTTCAAGTTCAACTATCTCTACGTCTTACTCTATGCCATGCTAAAAAGGATCAAATATATTTATTTGATGGATATGACCGAATGAGCTGAAATGGAGAAACAGTGAAAGACTTAATTATATACATGGAGGTCCAGCTTTCGAATCCTACTTGCTACATTTTAATACAAAGGAGGAAGCTCTTGGAGCTAGTTACACGGCCAAAGTCCTTGGAGTAATTTTTGGTCAATAAATTCTAAAATGGAGCTAGTTTGGTCAATGGAGCAACTTATGGAGGAACTTAAAGTCAAAGTGGAGGAACTTTGCATGGATCCATACGCGTGAAGGCTAAACCAATTTTTACAAGCGTAAAGATCATTTTGGAGCAACTTATGGAGCTACCTAAAGTGGAATTTATACTTAACCATTTTTGCATGGTTCAAGTTTATTCCAGTACGTGATAATACAAACCAGAAGAAATCTGAAGATGGTGATTTTCTGAAGATCATTGTTTATACTCAAGCAAGAATCACCCGGAAAATATTTTGAAAGATCAACTTGCCCAAGATCAAAATTAAGAGCACAACAAAGTCAAAAAATCAAGCTCTGAAGAATACACAGTCTGCAATATCAAGCTGAGAAGGCAACAAAGTCAAGATTGGAGGCTACAAGTTTCAAGAATCAATCAAGCCGTAAAAAAAAGACTTTGTGAGCAATTACAAAGGTAAATTGTAAAAGTTACCAGCGACATTAAATGTGCAGATCAAATGGAGATTTCATCAGATCAATTTGGCAGTTATCAGAACAACGTATGGTCATTAAATGAGAAGGTATGGCCATCAAGATCAGATTGATGGCCAATCAGATCAAGTGAACGTTCAAAATTTGAATGTTCATAACGGGCAAATAATTCTTTGAATTATACGAAGCCCAAGAAGACTTGAAGACAAAGTACGAAACTGACGGGGGGAATACAAAGACAACGAAAAATACAAAGTGCTGAGATACTGAGCTATACACGAGAGAATTCAAGTCTTAGAAATCTTATTTCTTTAAAACAAATTTTGTATCTCTACCGAGGGTAGAAAGGAGTGTAGCTGGGTGCGTAACACTCGGGTGAACTAAGTGCAGCTTTGTGCGTACCACTTAGTTGGGAACGTAGCTTTGGCGTAGCGTTCGGGGAGCGTAGCTTTGTGCGTAGCGCTCATGAGCTTAGCTGGGTGCGAAGGGCTCGTGTTGAGTGTAGCTTTGTGCATAACACTCAGGAGTTTCACTATTGTATCTGGGTGATTGAAGATAGTGGAAACCTTCCTTGGAGCAAGGAAGAAGTGGACTAGGAGAATTACACCATCTCGAACCACTATAAATCTCTGTCTCTCATTTACTTTACTGCACTTTATATATTTACATGTTTTAACATACTAACCTTTACGTACTGTGTTGAGCATATCATCTGGGTTTGTGTGTTCC
>CP025654.1:9880552-9921835 GCA_003576665.1 Ipomoea trifida
AAGTTTGGGTCAATTGATCTAAACCGAGAAGAACTTCAAGTTCAACTATCTCTACGTCTTACTCTATGCCATGCTAAAAAGGATCAAATATATTTATTTGATGGATATGACCGAATGAGCTGAAATGGTGAAAGACTTAAGCATATACACGGAGGTCCAGCGTTCGAATCCTACTTGCTACATTTTAATACAAAGGAGGAAGCTCTTGGAGCTAGTTACACGGCCAAAAGTCCTTGGAGTAATTTTTGGTCAATAAATTCTAAAATGGAGCTAGTTTGGTCAATGGAGCAACTTATGGGGGAACTTAAAGTCAAAGTGGAGGAACTTTGCATGGATCCATACGCGTGAAGGCTAAACTAATTTTTACAAGCGTAAAGATCATTTTGGAGCAACTTATGGAGCTACCTAAAGTGGAATTTATACTTAACCATTTTTGCATGGTTCAAGTTTATTCCAGTACGTGATAATACAAACCAGAAGAAATCTGAAGATGGTGATTTTCTGAAGATCATTGTTTATACTCAAGCAAGAATCACCCGGAAAATATTTTGAAAGATCAACTTGCCCAAGATCAAAAATTAAGAGCACAACAAAGTCAAAAAAATCAAGCTCTGAAGAATACACAGTCTGCAATATCAAGCTGAGAAGGCAACAAAGTCAAGATTGGAGGCTACAAGTTTCAAGAATCAATCAAGCCGTAAAAAAAGACTTTGTGAGCAATTACAAAGGTAAATTGTCAAAAGTTACCAGCGACATTAAATGTGCAGATCAAAATGGAGATTTCATCAGATCAATTTGGCAAGTTATCAGAACAACGGTATGGTCATTAAATGAGAAGGTATGGCCATCAAGATCAGATTGGAATGGCCAATCAGATCAAGTGAACGTTCAAAATTTGAATGTTCATAACGGGCAAATAATTCTTTGAATTATACGAAGCCCAAGAAGACTTGAAGACAAGTACGAAACTGACGGGGGAATACAAAGACAACGAAAAATACAAAGTGCTGAGATACTGAGCTATACACGAGAGAATTCAAGTCTTAGAAATCTTTATTTCTTTAAAACAAATTTTGTATCTCTACCGAGGGTAGAAAGGAGTGTAGCTGGGTGCGTAACACTCGGGTGAACTAAGTGCAGCTTTGTGCGTACCACTTAGTTGGGAACGTAGCTTTGTGCGTAGCGTTCGGGGAGCGTAGCTTTGTGCGTAGCGCTCATGAGCTTAGCTGGGTGCGAAGGGCTCGTGGTTGAGTGTAGCTTTGTGCATAACACTCAGGAGTTTCACTATTGTATCTGGGTGATTGAAGATAGTGGAAACCTTCCTTGGAGCAAGGAAGAAGTGGACTAGGAGAATTACACCATCTCCGAACCACTATAAATCTCTGTCTCTCATTTACTTTACTGCACTTTATATATTTACATGTTTTAACATACTAACCCTTTACGTACTGTGTTGAGCATATCATCTGGGTTTGTGTGTTCCCACGTTTGCATGTTGCTCAAACTTTGCATACTTGTTCTTTGAGCTGTTCTGAGTATTTCCAACGTTTTGCATGCGAGTTATCTCTTCAGTTTTACGTAGTTTCGTCCTATAGCACTTTTACCGTACGATATTCCGCTGCGGATTTCAAGTTGAATTTATTCACTTGGGATCACTCTGGTTGAAGTGTTATAAAGTTTTTAATTGTTTGAAAAGTCTATTCACCCCCCCCCCTCTAGACTTTTCCCACCCTATCGGGACCAACAAGCGGGTTGAGCTTTAGTGAAAAAGTTTTGGGCGTGGCCCCGTACGTAGATTAGGAGGTGTTCTCCAACTGCGTTATCAAATTCAGCTGTGTACTTATTCTGGCACTTCTTAAATTGCTTTATATTATATTATATATCTGCATTACATAATTTCAGTTTGTTCCCACATACACAGCTAGGAGCACAATCACAGCTAGGAATAGGTCTTAAAACAAGCAGTTCATCCCACAACAGCGTCAATTGTGTAAAGTATTCGTTTATGGTAGAATTACCTTGCCTTGTTTGATAAATTTGTGACTGAATTTCAGCGATTCTGAACACATCCTGCTGACTGAAGCGTTTCTTCAGATCTTTCCATACGCCCTCAGCCGTATTGATCCAGAGTACACCACGAGCTATGGTGGGTGAAACAGCCCTAAGTATCCATGACAACACCATAGTATTACAGCGATCCCAGTAATAGTAATTTGGATCGAGCTCATTTGGCATAGGTACCAGTCCATTGACAAAGGTCATCTTATTCTTGGATCTCAATGCCATTTCCATGGCTCTTGCCCAAGAGTGGTAATTGGATCTTCCTTCCAACTGCATCGTCACATGCCGCATAGTTGGACTTTCATTAGGATGAAGGTGAAGAGGATTCATCAAGTCGTTTGGATCAAAGCTCCCAAGAGGAATCGTAGCAGGAGTTGGAGCAGGATTTGGGGGATTCTGATTTGCACCAGATGAACCAGCTTGGTTCTGGTTTCTTTCCATCGGATTCGAAGCTGCTTGCCGGACCATGTTCGCGATCGGTGGACGCCACGCCATCAAGGCTCTGATACCATATCAAGAAAGGTGCAGCAGTTCATCAATTGGGAAGGAAATCTGGAAAGAATGATTCTCATTGCAGTAAGTGAATCATCTTGATGTTCTTACACTTTACAGTTTTGTCTTACTAAAAAATACAGAGTGAAAGAGGGAAAGGGATGATATATCCTTAGCAGTAAAAACTGACAGAACAGAAAATAACAGAATTTGTTATGAATCTGTTTGAGATATTGGCTTGGATGCTGATGGGTTATTTTGCTGACTTGGAGTTTGACTGTTATCTGTTGACATTAGTGGCACCTTTAGACTTGGTAAGCCAAGGTGGCCATGCCAAAAACGAACCCCGCTGGAAAACTCTTTCTACTCAGCCAACTGGTTTTGCATTGAACTTAACTTACAGTGCCAATAAACACCAATAACAATAGCATCAATGGTGCGCTTCTGGCCATCTTTGAAAAGAAAAAAAAAATTGTAGCTATAGTTATACGTTGAGGTAAAGTTGTCAAAACAGATTTGTCGAGTCATATGGACTAGCTCGTCATGGGCTTGCGAAAAACGAGTCAGGCCTAAATGCTAAATCAATTAAATTATAAAATTTATTAATGCGAGTTAAATGGGTTACCCGCAAGTTATACGAGTTGAGCCTGAGTAGCCTGTGAGTTATACAGATCGGGCCTACTCTAGGCTAGGCTAGAAAATGGCCACCCCAACCCTTTTAAAGGCGAGCTAAACGGGCCCAGCTCGGAGGGTTTGGCCTGTTTTGACAGCTCTAAGTCGAGGGAAGTATGAATGAATATGTTAAAGTGTCTTCTTTAAATGTTATTGTATATTTTTTTCTATTTTAGTAGGGAAATTATTCCTATTTTGACATGGTTTTAACTTTTTGATTGACTATAAATTAGTTATTTGACTTAGCCAAAAATATAATATTAGTGTTGGTAAATAGCTGTTGATATATTTTTTGATCCGAAAAGTTAATTTAGAAAAAGTTTGTTAGAGCAACTTTTCGCTATCTTTTTGAGAAAAAATTATAAAATCTATATATCTATATATATATATATATATATATATATATATATATATATATATAAAGAGACAAGTTTTTGGTAAATAAAAAAATTTTCATTTTCCCGCCCAGTCAAAACTACGTAGTTTTGATAAATTTGTAAAATTATCAGTAAACAAAGATTAGAAGGTATGAATGCATTTATTGTGTTCACATTTACTGCAACAAACAAAGCATGCTTTGCAATTTTCAAGAAAAGCAATCTATTTATTAAGCAGCTTTTTCATATATCCAAGGTAAATTAAAAGTTAATAAAAAGTAATGACCAGAACTGTTATTTTCAAGGTGTCTTTTGAGTTTTTCATGATATTATTTGTAGTATTTGCATTCAAGTAGATAGTGATATATATATATATATATATATATATATATATATATATATATATATATATATATATATATATATATATATATATATATAGCAGCTCTCTGTTGGTATTGTGTTAGAGCCATCAATATGGTGTTTGGGTTTTGCTGAGGGCTTAGACGCATGAATGGCCGGGTGCCTCCTGGTCGCCGAATGCAAGGAATTCGACGAAATGCAAGGAGGTTGTTGATGCCGAGCATGAGGCCAATGGCGACGGAGGTGAGGCTAGAAGGTGTGGTGGTGGACGGCGGCGACCCTGGAGAAGAACGAGAAGGAAGCATCAGGCCGGGGAGACTCAAACGACGTACGGATGAGGTGGCGTGGTGGACGGCGGCGAATCTGGCGATAGGGGAGACTCGGACGGTGGAGGAGGTTGGTTGAATGAGGGTGGCGAATGACGCGGTGGGGATGACGGAGGAGTTGGGGGAGGCCCAAACGTCGGAGCAGACATAGTTTTATACTGCATGGCTTCTTGCACTTCTCACTGGTGAAAATTTGCAGATCTTAGTTTTTTTTTTTTTTTTTTTTTTTTAGACTTGCAAGGAATCATGCACTATGTAATTTGTATATTCAGAAATGTAGTCAGACAATTTTTTTCAACTGAATGGCTAAGAGTTTGCATCATGTAGAAGTGGATGCTTTTTACTTGATCCTTTGCATGTGAGAAGAAATTGGGGCCATTAAACATAAGAAGAAATTGGAAGGCCAAACATATGTAGTCAGAATTGCATGTGAGAAAAAATTGGGGCCAAACCTTCCTTATATGAAGAAACTATTCCTGGGATGGTTTGAACCCCTGAGAGAGTGAGAGATGCCAAGGAGCAGAAGACTAAGTATGTTCAAGTACTCCAAGCTGCATTGCAGATTGGCACTGCAATTGAGAATGAAGTAAGCATTGCATTTTTTAAAAAACATTTTGTTCATATATTAGGTTTTTACTATTATAGTGAGCATATTTCTGTTAATTATTCTCTATAGAATGTTTGTTGGTTTTTTTAAAAAAAAAAGTTTTGCAGATCAGATCTGAAGTTGGCGTTTGTTTGGAAGAGTAGTGATAGTAATGGAGCTATTTGGAGAAGATTTAACTTTTAATGTTCAATTATTTGTATGATTAGTAATTTTATAAGATTGTAATATTTTCATGATGATAACAACATTTTATATGATATACATTTATAAAAAGTAAACTATATTGATGGTTGTGTGTGTTTTTGTTCATTTTTAGATGATAGAAGTTCATATCTAACTGTTTTGGGTTGATGAGAGAAGTTCATCTCTAATTTTTAACATGGTTGAAATATATATATTTATTTAAATAACTATAAGGCAATATTATCATATAACTGGCACAATTAAATTTTTAATACCATTAAATGTAGATCAAATTTTTCTCAAAAAAAAAAGAAAGAAAAGATGCAAAGACATTATTAAAGCAATTAAGATCACAACTTCTTTTTAATATAATAGAATAATTTAAGTATTTTAAATCTTTAATCCATGCAACTCATGAGTAACATATGTAACTAAGTTTTGATTGGCAGTGACTCCAAATAAATTTGTAATTCAACTACTACAATGATAATTTACAAACAAGTTTTTAATAATTTGTAGTTTTAAATTTGTTTTCAAAGATTTGCAATATATACTTGAAAAAATAATAAGTTTATAATGTTTTATAATTTGTATCATGCACTGTTAGTCTGTTAAGAACAAGTATACATTATATTTTAATGATTTAAGTATACATTAGATTTTAATGATTTCAAACATGTTAAAAAATTTTATTTTGGAATTATTTTTCATTTTTAGACTCAGTAGTGTTACAAATTGTAAATCCGAAAGGTTCACTTAGAGAATAGAATTTATTAACCGGGAAGTAAACCTAATTCGAACATAAATACCAGTTATGTATTTTTTAAATTTAAATATGTATTCCATAATGAATTTAATAATTTCAATAAAACATTTAAAGTATTTCCTTTTCTTTAAAAAAAAAAAAAAAAAAAAAAAAAAAAAAAAAAAAGCTTTTTGCTTTATCTTAATTTTTTATGCATTTCTTTCCAGTTTCGTAATATTTTTTTAAATGTGTTCATAAATATTTAAAAATTTTCTTAAATACATACATATACTTATACACTATATTAATCATACAAAATTAAAATTCTAAATTTGTTCATTTCTAAATGTAATTATTTTAATTTGTAAGAAATTATAAAAGATATGTACTTCAACCACTAATCCACTAATGTGATTTACAAAAAAGTTTTCAATAATTTATAATATTGATTTCCTTTTATTCAACTATTAAAAACATTATTACGTTTATCATTTACACATTTAAAATTTAAAAATTAAATGTAATTAGGCATACATTTTAAATTTTATACCTTTGTATACTAAAGATCTCATTTTTTATAATTTATAAATAATACTATAGAAATTTAACTTTTATTATTATAATATTTTACTATAACAAATAACTTATATATTTTTCACAAATTTGTCCGTGCATCGCAATTTTTGAACCCTATTGTCACAATTTTTGAACTCTATATTCGTAATTTTTAAACTCTATATTCACAATTACAGAACTCTATGTTCACAATTTCATAGAGTTCAAAAATTGTGAATACTGAGTAATGTAATTTTGTATATTGAAATTTAAAATTGTGAATATAGAGTTCTAAAATTGTGAATATGGAGTTTTAAAATTGTGAACATGTACATGGGTCCACCTTGCAAGGTGACCCGGGTTCATGGCATAATTTGCCATAATAATATTATATAGATACATTGGCCCAATTAGATTGGCATGGTGCACTGTTTAGTAAATTATGGTATAGTGCTTTATATATTATTTGCAGCCCATTCATTTTTCGGTTTGTATCTAAATGTACCAAATTAGCTAACCATTTTGTTGAAGCAAACATCTTAACAGAGGACCTAATGCTTGGTCAAAACTACTAATCGCTAGAATGACTATCACCCCATCATATCCGATGATGCCTTCTAAGTTTAACAGAAGACAATTTGCACTCATGATGTCATATGCAATGACAATTAACAAAAGTCAAAGACAAACACTGTTGAATGTTGGATTGCTATAAATCAGTCTTTGTTCATTGTCAAGAATATGTCACCCAGACGACCTCAAAATATTACTTTGTGATGAATAAAAAATTAATTGTACTTCTACTACTAATGCAATTTACAAAGAGGTATTTAATAATTTGTAATTTAGTTTTTCTTTAAATACTATTATCTTTATTATTATTATTATTATTATTATTATTATTATTATTATTATTATTATTATTATTATTATTATTATTATTATTATTATTATTATTATTATACAACAACAACACTTCATTTTTATATTAATATAATATTTTTCCGTGCATCGCACGGGACAACTGCTAGTTTATTTAATACCCTTACTTTTCTTCTCACATTAGAGGATATCTTCCCCTCATTTTTAAAACTTTTTAATTTAATCGAAATTTTTTAAATTTTTAATATACTTGTTTATAAAAAAAATTAAAATTAAAAAGTGAAAGTAACTGATTTATTAAATGTTATTTTAATTTTTCTGTTTATTATATAAAGAATGATTATTAAAATATACTGAGTATTTTTTATTTATATGTAATTATTAATAATTAATAAATTATTCATATAAAATGAATTCATATCTTCAAATGTCATTTTTTACATGTTATCAATTATAGTTAACCGCTAATTATTAAGAAAACAGTAAAATAGGTCTTTCAACTTTATACGAGAAAACAATTAATCCTTAAACTTTAAAAAAAAAAAATTACAATCAAGGCAAGAACTTGTATGAGATCGTCTCACGGATCTTTATCCCTGAGACGGATCGGGTCAAAATGAAATGTAATACTTATACTAGCAAATGCAATACTAAATCATGAATAAAGTATTACATTTCATCTTGACCCAACCCGTCTCATGGATAAAGATCCATAAGACGGTCTCACACAATTGTAACCCTACAATTAAACACTTGAACAGTTGAACTTTTCATTTTAGTGCATCTAGGTCCAATAACCAGTTATCCATTTGGAATAACCGGTCATTAGGGTTCCAGCGACAAAACTGACCATCGGCGACCAATCACCAAGGAACATTCGCAGATCGCCATTGTCAATGAAGAATGCGACCAGCACTAGTTGCCTTCTCCTTTAAGAAGGCAATCAATCCAGTCACCTTCTTCTTCTTCTTCTTCAAGAAGGCGGTTGCTGATCGTGGAGAAAATAATTGATGGTTGCCTTGATCACTTATTTTTTTTTGGTAAATGGTGGTTTATGACGGTTAACGGCAGCCTGAATGTCAATTTTACTAGTAAATATAACTTATTTGATCCATTTTTATAAGTTGAAGTGTTTAATTTCTTTTTCCGTATAAATGTTATGGGTTTATTTAATCATTTTTCCATCTTAATTTCACCACACATTTCTCCAAAGTCCAAATATTGCTAATATTATATGTTGTTAAAATCAATTACTCCCTCCGTCCCATTTTGGTTGTCTGGTTCGTTTAACGAGGCTTAACTGAAGTTATTTTTAATCCAATTTTTCATAATATTAAGTTTATCATTAATATATAAAGTTTATATATTTAGAAACTACATTAAAAGTACTATTAAACACAAAAAATTAAATTTAAAAATAATAACAAATTACTAAATAAAATAAGCAATGAAGAAAGAGTTGGTTTGACCAATGAATAGTAAATAGGACAGGTAAAATGGGACAGAGGGAGTAATTGCTAACAGCTAAAAGCTAATTGGCAAACAAGGCCATTGTATTTGGATGCAAATCACTACATAAACTGAATGATGTAAATATTAGGTTGTCAATTCTAATTATTTATACTCTTCTATATGCATATTTGTTATACACGGAAAGAACAAAATAAAAGATTACATGAAGTGTAACCACATAACACCAATAAAGTTAGCTACAAACTAGCAAAGGACAAAAACTACATGGGGCAACTTAAAAAATATGATAGTCAAGTTAGTTGCAAATTATCAAAATTTATATTCACTTAATCTACACAATTATTCGATTCTTTATATACATGTCAGAGGGAACAACTCTAATCACGATCTATTAATCATCATATAGCAACAATAATATAAAAGCGAGAGTCTTTATCATTGCCTCACAATTTCACCTTTCATGTGCATACTTGTTATAGATAATTAGTGCGTTGTAAATTTTTTTCATTTTGATGTGTGATACCTTAACATGGTGACCATACTAATTCAATACACATTCAAAACTCTATGGCATCTTATGGAATTAAATAAAAATTTCAAATGTGTGTATTAACATGTAGCCCCTAAGTGTTCCTAGCTAGCCAATTCTGAGACATATGAAACACTCTTGATTTCTTATGATGGTTAATTGCAAGACAACCTCAATATTTTAGGGTTACTTATTTATGACTTAATATTTATATCTTATAGATTCAAATAAATATATATTTTTTGCTTCACTTTGCATATACAATATTTTATGTCTCATACATAAATAGTGCAGTAATATAAACTCAAGTTTGATTATAAAGTTACAAACAATTAAAGTATGTGCTCCATCCCAACTAAAAGCCGAGTGACTCTGATACCAAATTAAAGTATGTGCTCCATCTCAACTAAAAGCCTAAGCTGATAATTGGACTGCACATATTATATTTATGCTCACACAAACATATTATCATCTCATATACATATAAGTGTATAACTAATATAAACCTTATATAGATATTACATTATAACTTCCACCATACATGATTTTCAATCTTTAAAATCTCCTTCAATTCAAAATTTGTGCATACAAACATTAACCCATTATTACTAGTAGAAAGAGTTGAGGTACAACATTTGAGAAGAAATTAACAAGCTAAGAATAACAAATAAAAAACACAATCCCTAATGTTAACTAATCATAGGGTACACATAGTGCAAAATGCAAAACAAATTACATTCACAAAGGTGGACAAGCCAACATGCTTTGCATCGCAATCATAACACATAAAAATCAATTGTTATACCATGGACCAGGATTCATATTGCATTGTGAATCCTGATACAAAAATTATGTATCTTCAGTTACCTAGTTAATAGTTTCTATACATGTAAACAAATAATTTGATAATTGCTTGTACATAAAATAATAACTACAGGTACAATATAATAACTACAGGTACAGAAACTGTTAACTAAAGTCTACAGGTACAAAATGTGTTAACTTTGAAGGTTATTTTTGGATTCACCATGGTATAATTTGCACATAAAAATCTATTAATATATTATCTTGGCTCCAATTTAAATATGAACAAAGAAACTCTTTTTATTAAAAAATGTGAAATTATTTAAAAATGATATAATTTTAACTATTACTCTCTTTGTCTCATTTTTTATGTCTAGTTCAGTTAACAAGATTTGATTGAAGTTATTTTTAATTCAATTTTTCATAATATTAAGTTTAGAATTAGTAAACAAAATTTATATATTTAAAAACACTATTAAACACCCCAAAAAAATCAAATTTAAAAAATTACTAGAGAAAATAAGCAGAAAAGAAACACTTCGTAGTTGATTTGATTGGTAAATAGTAAACAAAACATGTTTAATGAAACAAAGAGAGTATTATATTATTGCTTTAAAATGAGTGAAGTGTTATAGAGTTGGTTCAATATTGTAGGTGACTTTAAGACCACTTCATCTTATATAATGTTTGGTTTTGGTGTAGACTTGGACTGTGTAGCAATTGTGTATATTTTGGAAATGCATGCAAGTTTCACAACAGAGAATGCTAACATGGCAGATTACAATACCGTAAAAAATATGGCATAAAAAGTTCTGCTGCATTCAACCATTCTTTTTCATCTGAGAATTTTAATTGCAGTTCAGTTCTTGTATACTATCAATCAACATTAAGATAGTGTGCCTGCTAATACAGTGATAGATTTTTTTTTCTTTTTTGTGATTCAAATCCTAGTACCGTACCGTACCATCTATGAAAATCAAATTTGGGAGTTAAAATGATGCTAAACTTTTGGATGAGTTCTACTATACTGATTCTGATATTACAAATGGTACCTTGCCACAATGAGTGAATCTCCCCTCCACCAACCTCCCTGACCTGTTTCTCAAGAATGAACATGATTTGGTGGTACTTTACACAGAAGAACGCAATTTATGAGCACAACTTGAAGCAGCAACTGTGCCTAGAAGCCCGAATCTTCCAGCGAATATCATCATGGAACGAAAGGCTTATGAGGCTATGACAGAGTAGGCCACCACGACAGTTTTCCACCATCCAGCTTGAAATTCAAGAGGTGAAAATCTTTGTCAGCTCAAACGAGTCCACCATCAGCCACAACAACTATATCCTCCTGTGAAGATAAATGCAATGACAAAGTGATGATATGATCCAGGCCAGGGGAGTAGTAAAATTCACAATAAAAAGTGTAACCTCATAATGTTGATAACGAGTTCAGCAAAATATTACTCTAGGTGTTAAATTTCATTCTGGGAATAATATGATTCGACTAAAGCCAAAACTAGAGAGGCCATCAAATATGGATTCTATTTACTCCATTCAACTCCTTTAAAGCAAGCTCAGATTGACCGCTTGCACCATCTTCTGTTCCTGAACAATGTCTACAAAAGAACACTTGGGTCTACCCGTATAATCTCCCTTAGTACCTACAACTACCATGTTGTCACTCTTAACATCTAGAGGTCTAATGTTGAGCATGACCAATGCATCAAAATCTCCCAATTTACTTCAATAGGATGCCACATAACCTTCTAACATCATTTCCATCATAGCTACAACTAACCCCAATTACATAAAATATCCAGAAGCAAGTGAACATAGCAGCCCCAGTAGATAGAGTAATCATAGTATAATAAAGATGGAAGCTCCAAGAATAAGCTGGTTATGCCAGAAGTTAAAATCACATATTGCTCATTCTGTTACAAAACTGTGATCACCTTAAAAAGAGTTGTCTTTCCCAACATTTCGCTACTCAGAAAAGCAACAATTTAAGCCGCCTATGTATTTGGGGGCATGTTTGTGAAACCCAGGGAATCAAATGAAACACATAACTGGACTTTTTGCATAAACCAATGCCAAGTAGAGGGGAAAAAGGTAAATTAAACACCCAAGACTTCAAACAAAAGGCAGAAGTGGAATATATTTTAGAACCCAGCAAACATATTTACCTTTGATGGAGTGGTGAAGATGGCTGATCTGGTGAAGACCGTTGTACATGAAACCTACAATCATCAAATGTCCCCCTTGGTCTGCTTCCTTCACCTAGCTGGGGTTGTTCACTCAAGCCTGAGACACCCACTGGTCCCAAAGAGCCGAACTCAAGCTGTTCTCCATGTGAGCAATAACTGGGATTGTCAAATGGATACAACATCACAAGCGGGGGCACAGTCGGCCCATTAGAAGATACTCCTGTGGGATTCATTGCAGTAAACGGATACATGCCATATGCAACATCTGGAACACCACTAATATCTGAATTAGCACGCTGAGACTGGTATGAAGCAAATGTATCATTTCTATGGGAGCTCCATGTCCTGTCTGCTCGGCTCTCATTGGGAGACAACCAATCCAGTCTTGAGTTAGACTTCTCAGTTTGGCTGCGGTTGTGGCTACGTCCAGAAGCTCTTGTTTTCGAGCTACCTTTCCAGTTTCCATCTCTGTCTCCGTGGTTGTCATTTCTCTCATAGTTGTAATTTCCCCTTCTGGAACCAGAAGAGTGTCGGTCCCTTGCAGTCACTTTCTGAAGCAGAAGGTAAACTAAGGTAAAGATCCATTTAAAAGAAAATGATCAGATTAGAAAATAAACATTTAAATTTTCTATATGAAATATTCAACATAGAATTATATCAGGCAGCACATGCTTCACAACTAGTTCAAAACTCCTCAATAAGAAAGTAAGAAACTGCTACAAAATTCACTGTCTACTGTATGTCCAACTAGTCAACCAAGTACATATTTCTTATATAAATGTGTGTCCTACCACTCATGCGCTGGTCACAAGCATCAAACTAAATCAAGTTGAAAATTAAAACCAACATTGAGCTGTGTATAAGATGGATGAAGGGGACTCAAACAGACAAGAAATCATAGACAACCATTAGTAAGAAATGGAGCATACCTGCTAACATGCCTATTACAAGTTTGCATACATACATATTCTAAGCAAAAAACATGCAAGACAGGTAAACAAAAGACAACTAGTGTGTCCTATATAAAACATCTCACAGGATAATTTGACAGATAAAAACAATTTGTCCTATACAAAACATCTTACAGGATGATTTGGCAGGTATGTTCCAGTCCCACTGCGGTATCTTGGCATATCATCAACATACCGCTGAAACATATTTGCAGGTCTATTAGAAACAGACTGGATGGGTGCAACAGGAACTAGACGAGGACTGTAGCTCATGAGTTGAGTAAAGAGGTTCATGTTTGCTGAAATTGGTCTTCCAGGACCATCCCAAGGGAAATGGCCCTGCATATACGTAGGGGGCACCATCACTGGTGAAGGGTACACCAAAGGTCCATGATATCTTGTGTTTTGGCAAAACCTTCCATACTGTAAATTTTGCCAGTGGCTAGCAAAATCACTGTGAAGAATATCAGATTTCTGTTCAGATTCTAAGACAGAAGCAGCTCCTCTAAGTGAGTGAGAAGGGTTTAAATCTTCAGTGTAGTCAAGTCCCTCAAATGAGGCAAAGTTATGGCTAGAATCACTATTATCAATGCTTTCCTCCCCTCCAAAATGGCATTCTGATGTATCAGGAGTACCTGTCTCAGGTGGAATGTTACATAAAGGAAGCATTGTTACAAATGGAACTGGTGGCCCTGTAGGATAAAATGCAATGACTCCAGAATTATCTGTCATTCTTTGCCGAGAACCAGTACCTATGAACATTGGTGCAATAGGTATAATAGATTCTGAACCACTTGTATGAGCAACTTCATATTCAGGCACATGATGCCTAGGAACATGCAAAGAAACAACAGACTGAGATCCTTGGCCTCGTTCTGCTAATTCAGTGCTCATTGAATTCCATTCCTGGTAATCATCCTCATTTTGACAAGGTAGAGATTCAGACATTACTTTACCCTTTCCATAACCATTTGTTGACTCACCAATAATTGTTTTCTTCCCCCTTCTTTCCCTTGCTGACTTTGAGGACTTTGTTGATGATCCATCCCAGGAACTCTCAGAAGAACTCTTACTTCTTAGAGGACTACTATGAGCAGTGGACGACAACCTTGAACTAGCCAATCTTTCTTCCACATAGACGTCATTTGTTCTATTATCCTGAAATTGGTAAGTAGTAGAACGTTCTTCCCTCATTAGCCCTCGTTTTTCCTTAGTATGGTTCTGTTGAGCTCTCAAGGAATTGCTGGCGCTACTTACCCAAGATGGATCAACTGTAAGACCTGAATGGGTAGGGCGTAGCTTATCCTCTGCCTGAAGCACTTCAAAATTTCCATTATTGGGGCCAAATCCACAAGTAGAACCTGCATCCTGTTCTCTCCAGAAACCATTTTCAGCTTCACCTGAATTTATATCCATAGAGCTAAAATTTTCATTGTTGTGGTCAATTCCATCTTGAGAAGTTGGGCTCAACCCAATACCAGGAAAATAGTGGGTCAAGTGAGGTGATATTATACTATGTTGAAATTGCATATCAGAAAATGCAGGATCAACCATGGGAATATTTGTGGGAACCAATCCAGGTATACTACGTTCACTGTATCCCATGGAGGTCAGAAAGGAGGGTGAAATGGGGAATGGAAGCTGAGCAGAAACTAAGTTAAAGGGAAGATGAACTTGACCATTAAAACCATGGAGAGAAGCCATAAGGTTCACAAGATCCTGCTCTTCCTGAAGCATATCCTGTGTTCTACTGGTAGATGAGAATTCTTCATTCATGGTGTCTAACCCAAAATCACGAAAATAGGTATTCAATCCATTATTGGAATCAGTCACAGTATCATTGTTTTGATGGGATCGGTTTTGCCTAACAGACGAGGTGTCATCGTGTAAAGATCGAATGTTGTGGTTTATCGTGTTTTCAGATCCAGGGTTCTTCCTCCTGTTACTATTTTCTTGTCTTGTTGGAGCAGGATTCATTTTTGCACTTTCTTGCACTCTGGTTCGCCTTAATGGACTGGAGTTATCAACATAAGTGTCAGTTAGCTCAGGACTAGATCGTGTTCTGGCAAAGAGAAACCTGCTCTGAATGTCTTTCACCAAATTATCAGATGTCGAAGTTCTATGACTTACATCAGAAAGCACATTCTGACGAGAAGCAGCTTCCCTTGTAGAATGATCTGATACCCTTGAGGCATTTGAATTTCTATGAGTTTTTTTGTTTTGAGTATAATTGGAATAATCATTTGGTTTGGACATGCTTCCAGAGATATGATTACCGGGATGAGAAGAAACATGTGAATGGGTTCCCTCAGTCTTTACATCATGACCAGATTCATTTACCATTCTGGAATTTGTACTGACACTCAAGATTTCATTCTCAGGTTGGTGATGCAAATCTGACAATTTCAAGCACGACAAATCAACTCTTGGTGCATCAGGACGACAGCCAGTGCCATGTCTGTCCCACGTATTCATGAAAAACTGATTTACTTCATAGGTTAGTTTTTCTTTAGGACAATCTAGTAATCTTTCCAGCCTTTTTGCACCAAATGAAAATGCACTGCGAATCCTAAAAAAGTTACCTGAAAGTAAATTTAAAAAAAAAAAAACAAAACAAAACAAAACAAAAAAAAAAACAAAAAACAAAATTAATTCCCAAAAAAAAAAAAAAAAGACCCACAGGAAATTCATTCCATATATAAATAAATAAAACAGAATTACTAACCAAACATTTTAGTAGACAAATACAGAAACAACATTTTAACATCGAAGACTTGTTACACCATCAAGCAGGTAAGAATTGTTTTGAATACTACTGACTCTATTACAATGCAGTATCTGTTCATAACTACTTTCTCAACCTATTGAAGCACATGAATCAGTATTGCCCCCACTGAGGCTCGAACCCACCACCTCCCTTATACAGGGAAGGGTTTGATGCCACTGGACTACAAGGTCCTTGGCAAGCAGGTAAGAATTGTAAAATGGTAAATTGTTTGGAATTTGGATCGGTAGTAAATTAAATCATTTTAAAGAAAAGCAAGGATTCACTGCTAGACACAACCTAATTAGGCAAAAACATATTTCCAAACATTTACAAGAGATTGGTTGGAAATACATAGCATTGCAACATGAACATAAAATATTTCACAACCAGGAAAAGAATAAAAGATATTATTTTCCAAATTTAATACACCATAAGAATTAGAAAATATCAAAGCCTATAAGAAATACTTCTACAATGCTCATGGGAAAAAAAAAGAGGCACATACAAGCTCTGTTTTTGTATCGTAGAACTATACAAACACATGGAAACAGCATCTCATTCTGGATGCATGGATTACATGCACTCTTACAACTAAAGGCATCCTTCATTGGAAAAAAGAAGAGCTACACCAGATGTGTTTATTCCAGAAGAAGATATATCATCAAACATACAAATATACAAAGTTAAACATAATAATAATCCAGGACAAAAGTAACTTCTGGTTTACTTTATACCACAGATCAAATGATAATGGATTTCACCAATGCAACCAAAAAAAAAAAAAAAAAAGGTAAAATAACATATTGTATCAATCAGAGAAACAAGTCACAAAGTAAATGAACAAAAGGAAATATATAAATTGTGAAAAGAAATTCATATCAATAAAATTATTGATATGAGATAACCCTTAGAAAATATTCAAAAGGGTAAATACCTTTGCTCACACTGCGCCCAAGGTTGTTGTTTACCCGTAAAGGATCAATTACATTAAAATGCTTAGAAACAAATGGGGGTCCTTGATTTTCCTGGACTCCAGGATTAACAGCATACACAGAGTTACAAGCATCAAGAAACAATTTTTTCAGAAGTAACTCTCCGTTGTCTTTGCGAGGAGGCTCCACTGTTTAATTTACACAAGAATAATAGTGAGTAGCCAATTAGCCAACATCAAAAACTATAGAATAATATTTCAAAATAAATTACCAATTACATCAGGGAGTGACCTCATGGGTACGGGTCCCCACAGGCTAACACAAAAATTATCCCAGTCAAATTTGCTGAAGAACTCCAAGAAACGGAATAGCACCTGAGTTGAACATTAATTTTTAAATGAAAATAAAAATAGAAAGATCCAGCTACAAGTCTATAAGATCAAACCAAAAACCATGAAAAGAACCATCAAGACTAGTTATATCAACCTCAAGAGGTCCAGTGAAGGTATTGTTGAATACATGAAATATGTAAAGAACCAAGGTCTCCAGGGCATAAGTTGAAATAAGACCATGATGAGCACCCAGTATACGGCTTTCATAATAACACCATGCTTTGATCAAAATAATGCTACGCTTGAATAAGTGGTTGTGGTTTATCAGGTGATCAACCTACAAAATAAAAAGGAATAAGAAACATCTAACTTCATAAACATCATTCTTTAACAAAGGATTAATGGGGGACAGGTTTATAGCAACATACAGTTTTCCTCCCAAAATGCCCATCACAAATTTAGCCACAAATTTGTTGCCTAGTAGTTTACGCACTGTTTAGGAGTTCTGAAGAGTGAAGACATTGGAATATTTCCTCCAAAAACTAGCTCCCTCCCCATCCTCCAGTTTCCTATTAGTTTCTTACTTTCTTCCTCTCTTAAACTTCGTCACCTTCCCACTTCTCTCTTTTCTACTTTCTACTTCCCTTTAGTCCTATGTCATTACTTCTCCGAAGCATTATTAATAACACCTAATATCACATTATTAGGCATCCAGAATATATTACTAACCTCCTCAAGGAAGCAAAGGGTACACAACCCACCAAGCTGATTAAAAGATATGTCAACCACAATATTTTCAACCAGACATTTAATTATCTTTACCTGCCACCCAAAAGAACATGAATTAGATAGAGAATAGTTGGATAAATGAAGCAGCCAAGTACCGGATACTTTATTAAATGAAACCATCCCAAAAATATATGAAATGAATATCGAACAGAATAATTGCTTATTCATCTTGAAACACAACACAGACAATTTAAGTGTCAACTGATCCATCTATAAGACTGTCACTGCAACACATTGGGAACTTCACAGATCTAACTAGGATCTACATAATTCTAACAGTCCAATGAGACATTAAGATCGCCACCTTCTTCACCTACAGAAGTTAATACTAAGCTGCCTTCAAGACACCTTCTTCCATTAGGTCTACTGGTACTCAATTATGATCTGGTATGATGTCATTTTCATGCTGAAGAGTGAAAATAACAAACATGTTATAGGGCTAAGCAATTTCTTGACTACTACAGTTCTTTTGTAATGGCAGCAAAGGCTAAAAGCAAGAAATTGTCCACAGGAAAACATCCATTTTATATGTTTTCACACAACCAAGGGATATGTCAGGTATTCATGCATCTCAAATCACAACACATCCAAAAAAAAGAAAAAAGAAATGCTCACTTGCATAATTCCACAAGAGCATGAAAAGAGGATAAGTGAGGTATGCATGAGATTTCTTGACTACTACAGTTCTTTTGTAAGCAAAAGAAGGCTAAAGCAATTGTCCACAGAAAAACATTCCTTTTGCATGCTTTCGCACAACCAATAGATATGTGAGGTATGCATGCATCTCAAATTACAAGGCATCCAAGCAAATGCTCATTTGCATAATTCAACAAGAGCATGAAAAGAGTATGCATTTCTTGCTAGTCAACCCTAAGAATTTTCCCTCACACATGAATGTATAAAGTAATTGTAATACAACATAAAGACAAAGTGGCAAATCAAATGCAATGAGACAATCAATCAATTGTTGGGTGTGCAGTTCATTTGTTACAGTTTATAGAAATTCTGCAAGCAACATACAAAAATAAAAATAAAAATAAAAAGCAGCTATAGCCACTTCACTGCTATTAGGCTCACATAAATGTAGAAAAGTAAGACCTTCTGTAACCCCAAAATACAAGGTTAAATAATGTATATTCATAATATAGATAGATGCAATAGATGGACTAGTCAGAATGCACATGTGAGATATATTTAAAAATGAAATGGTTAGATAAGAAAAATGGCAGGGAGAGTGACTTACTTCAGCCTGAATGTATTGCACCTCCTTAACATGAAACTCAGCATTATCATTCTTTTCCTCTTTCTCTAGCATGTCACGAACCTGATAGGCCCATGTATCTTTCAAATTCTGATTATTACTAAAGGCTGTTAAGTCAATATCCCCATCAGGTAGATAAGTCTTCAAGGGCATAGACCCAAAAGTAAAAACCTGGAAAAATATAAAAATGAATGTGATAACAATTGGCAATTAAATTATCAAATAGTCAGATATTTCACTTATTTTTAGAAATTTTAGTAGGATGAAAGATACCCAACAGTAACTCTGTCAAATTTCTTCCATTCAGGAGGATGAGGGATACTTATGAAAGAATGCATACGTTCACTGCACCTCTAATATAATATCTTCTCCAAAGATGATTTTGCATAAATTTATCTTATCTGCTCAAGAAACCTTGTAGGAAATATTGGGGGGCATTTGGTTCACTACTTTTGAGCCCACAACTGGAATGATTCACATTCCAAAATTTGTTTACTGATTTTTAGTACTTCGGAATCAGAATGGAAAAAGGCTACAATCACTTTTGCCTATTCCCTCCTCCAACCAAACTCTCATTGCCATTCCCAGTTTCTCCATGTTTTTTCCTTTCATTTTCACCATGGAATAGGGATCTTCCATGGTTGTCCTTTCCTTCCACCTCAACCTCACATGAAAGCACCCTCTTCCAGGCCTCTATTTGGCACGGAAGATGGTACTACTATTACACCTCTTTATGTTCCTGCATCTATATCCGTAGCTTCTTGACCTTGGCACCCATTGTTTATTTTGTGTGACTTGCTCATTTTTGTAGTTTGTTGTTGTATCTGTTTCTGTTTACTTTAACTTGGATTGTAGAGTTGTAAATATCTTGTTTACTTTAACTTGGATTCTAGAGTTGTAAATATCCGAACAAGAAGTTTGATAATGGTTCTCATTCTAGTTTAGTACCAAACAGACAAGCTAGTTTTCCTAAAATTCATTCTCATTCCTTAAATTTTTTATTCCCACTCCAATTCTAATTCCCATATTTGAACCAAACTGCCCATAGATATGCTCCCATCCAGCTTTATACCAAATGCAACAATTATATTCCACTTCCTTTAAAATGCGTGTGCTTCGTATCCTCCATCAGCACATCATAACAAAGGTAACAAAACCTTAAATTATCCGACTACTTCAGACTTCAAATACTATGCTGAGTTTGACCTACATAGTGGACAACTAATAGTCAGTGTACTAGGCATCCCTCATCATGCTGTTCGGGGAAATATGGTAACAACAATAACTCTGTATAATGTTTTCATACTGATAATCATAACCTAATTGTCAGAATATGAGCATTTATACACACTATTGTCCATAACCTAGGTCAAGAAAATTTTGAATTGACTTCTCAATTCTGAAACTTCACTAATAATTCCAATGAATGAATCATAAATGCCCCTCAACTCAGAAAATGGATACTATGTCAAAATAAGTCACCATTTCTCATCACATCAATCCATGTTCATCAAAGCCTGACAAAAGGCATGCTAAAAAAGAGTAGCTCAACACACTAGTGATTAATTTCAGAACAATATGAAACGAAGTAAGAAAGTACTTTGGCAACCTGACAAGGGAAGCACTTCATGATAAGTCGCTGGACATAATCAGCTACTGCATTTCTGCGTTGCTCAGATGGTCGGGTGGGCTGAATGCAGGATATAAGCTCTGCAGTGCGCTCCTCTGCCTTCAACCACCTCTCTGAGTCCAGAACTCGGATCATCGGTGCAGCATTGGCCAATAGCCCATTTGGCAAAAGCCTACCCGTCTCTGCCCATTCCTCATGTTGCCCCATTCACTACAGCTTTCCCAAAGCACTTAAAAGTACTCAATCTCTCCGCATAGGAGACTCAGAATCCCAGTTCCTCATAAAATACTACCCAAATTCCAAACCCAATCTTCTTTTGCACCAGAAAAGCTAATCAGAACGAAACTTGCCATCATAAAAACCCTAAAGTACAGTAGAAGTGTAACTTTTTTGAATTAACAAAGATACAACTGCCTAAAATTGAATTTCCAGAAAATTACACTTCCCCGAATAAAAGCGAAAAACTTAAAAACAAAAAAAAAAAAAAAAAAAAAAAAAAAAAAAAAAAAAAAAAAAAAAAAAAAAAAAAAAAAAAAAAAAAAACAAAAACAAAACAAAAACAAAAAAAAAAAAAGGAAAAACGATACTCGATAAAGGGAGCCCAAATCCTTGATCAGATGCTTTCAAGGGTTCAGATTATCAAACCCTAAAGGTGCTCTGCTATATATCTATCTGTGTAATATAATCTGTATATGTATGTACAGAGCAATCAACAGACAACAATGTCGAGGAATCAATGGAACCCTAAAATGACAAACCCAAAGATCTTTTCTGTTTATATGAAATGATGATTAAAATTAAGGAAGAGTGAGAACAGTGAGCGGGGATCGAGAAATGGAAGAAAAAAATTTAAAAATAAGAAATTAAAAAATGAAAAAAAAAAAAAAAGTTTTCTTTTGTTTTTCTATTGGTTTAGAGGGAAAAAAGGGTGGGGGATTTGGAAGCACAGATTGGAGTGTGTGACTGTGTGTGAGAGAATCAGAATTCAGAGAGAGAAAGCGAAAGGGGAGAATTGGTTTTGACGACTGAGGATGTGGGGATTTTATGGGGTTGCTGTTTCTGGAAATTTTGTAGAGAAATAGAAGAATGTTTTTTTTTCTTTTTCTTTTTCTATTTTTTTATTTAGATAATAAATAAAAATTTAAAATTACAATCCATATAAAGTATGTTTACTTTGAGCCTATACTTAAATAGGGACGTGCCGTTACCATATTTGGTGCATGCAAGGGTGAATTCAAAAAAAAAATTTGAGTGGGGATAAATATTAAAAAAAAAGTTACCCTTGCCAATGTGGTCTTTCAAATTCTTACTGTACAAAGGATAACATTCACATTATTTATATGGGCAGGTGTATAGCAGTCGTTATACAGTGGACCATCGATCATGGTTGATATTACAATTGTGTTGAACTGATACTGCAGTTGTGTTGAAAGAATATTGCAGTTGTGTTAAAAGGGAACTGCAGTTGCGCGGAACAGATGTCGTGTCATCCATCTGGAATTGTAGTTGTGTTGAACGGATACTACAGTTGTATTGAAAAGATACTGCGGTTATGTTGAACGGATACTGCAGTTGTGTTGAACGGATGAATGGCTTCTGTTGCGTGCAACTGCAGTTTCCTTTCAACAAAACTGCAGTATCTTTTCAACACAACTGCAGTATCAGCTATGATCATGGTCCACGTCCACAATATAATTTGCGGGTGTATAGGGTGTCTTATTCTACTACACACTTCCCTTTTGTACTTGTTATAGTTGTTTACCATTTCATGTCTATTCTTTCGCAGGGTTTACTATTTATTTTATTTTATTTTATTTATCTTAAAGTTATGGATTTCATTCAACTAATTTAGTTATTTATCATTTTCTACTGTCCTAAGTATTGCAAAATTCACGCTTAGGTGGCGTCGGCGCCTAGCGTATCACCATAATCGGTGGTCTAGACGGTCGCCTAGGCCTCCTAGGCACCGACTAGGCCGTCTAGTCGATCGATTGGCTATTGTTTTTTCAATGCGTTATTTCACTCAAAACGACATCATTTTGAGCGAAGTAACCCTAATTGGGTGTTTGGTTGGAGGGAATTACAATTCCTTTCCCACTTAATTCCCACTTAATTCCGAATGCAACAAAATTCCTTCGTTTGGTTGGAGGGAATTGCAATTCCCTCATTTTCATGGAATTAGAATCCCATGGTCCCCCATGGGATTTTAATTCCGTGGATTTTAGGAAGAAAAAAAAAAAAGATAACCCTGAAACAAAATTACCCCTCCCTTATTTTAATCTATTGATGTCTAACCTTCCCTTCAAAATTATAGAGTGTATTATTCTTCGACTTCCCTTTGTGTATGTTCCTTTAAATATTTATATGCAGCAACTATTCAAAATTTGCATTCTTTACATGCATTGTTTATATACAACTTTCGTGTATGTTCCGTTGAATTCTTTATATGCATAACTCTTCAAAATTTCTGACTACCCAAATCAAATGCTTGGGTTTTTTAGTTCAAGAGATACGGTAAATAAGTGTTTTTGAATTTAATATGTTATATTTTTTGGGGTTTGAATATGCAAATGGGTCCCCAATAGATACTTGTCATTTAATAATAATAATAATAATAATAATAATAATAATAATAATAATAATAATAATAATCTCTATATATAAAATAGCAACAACGACAGCATTAAATGCAGCCCTCTAAACGGCGTCGTAAATGCAGTTTTTTTTGGCAAATTCCCGCCCAGTTGGAAACGGCGTCGTATCGCAGCTCGACTCTGTAGGATAATCAACGTGGTACGCGTAATGTAATTCGGTTTTCAAATTTGCCGTCCACGAATTCCGGCAAATTTAATAGGAAACCGAATCGTCAGTAACGATTCGAGTATCCATGAACCATTATACATGTCGTTCACGCTCAACATTATATACAACCATAACGATTCGAGTTTCAAGGCAACCATTATTACAGTCCATTTAGAACTCCATCACCTTTAGACATCTACATCTGACATATATATTACATGTTATATTAACCTAGATACAGATACATCTACACATACATTCTCCATATTTAGCTTTTGCTTTCTGTTGCACAACTGCTTTAAAAAAACGGGGATGTATTGTCTCGCCAACCATTTAACTGTCTTCAACATACGTAGTGCTATGAAGCTACGTGTGATGCGTACGTACTGCGTAATGGAAAGGAGAGGGTCGCCTGAGATCAAGAGCAAAGAGGTAGTCTTTCATGACGAAGAGGTAAGTATTTTCTGCAGAAATACTTCATCAATCTGCAAAAAAAAAAAAAAAAATGAGTTGCACTTTAGTTTTTGGTACAAATGCTTCATCCAGATGTAAAAAATTGTCTGTTTGTACTTTTTTTTTTCTGCAAATGCTAAGCTCATAAATATGCATTTGTCTGTTCAGGGTATTGTTATCCATGCCCATATACCAAATGACATTCTTCCTAAATTCCTTAATAGTTTTGTTGAAGGAAATGTCTATTGTGTAAAAAATTTCTTTGTGGTAGCAAACTGGCATACTTACAAAACCAGTATGCATGAATACATGTTGCAATTCAATGGTGAGACTATTATGAAAGAATATAAGTATGCAAATTTCCCCAGACACATGTACAGATTAAGGGCATTCCAAAGTTTGAGGAGTAACCCAACCTTAAATGACAAAGAGCTATTTGGTAAGCTTTCAAATAGTGATTTCAGTCCATTAATTAGTTTAGAAAAAAATATACATTTTCCTTGCATTGTTTGACAAATAGCTTTTTGTATAGATCTAATTGGTCGTGTGATTCAAATAAATGCTCCACAACACAAGGCCATTGCTGGCAATGATACTAGACTAATTGACTTTGTTATAGAAGATTCACAGTAAGTAAACTATTTACTTTTTCAAAACATAAATACCATGCATCTTTGCTTGACTAACTATTTTCGTTTGATTGCTTTAAAAAATAGGGGTAATCGTCTAACCTGTACATTCTGGGATGAACATGTTTCAAAAATTGAGCCTTTCTATCAATCTCCCGGTAATGAGCCTCTGTATGTTTTGATCCAGTTTTGTAGACTGAAATTTGGTGTTAGAGGTAAGTCACTGAGTTGTTTATCAAATTAGTTTAAATTAAATTACAGATGTATACCTATTCTAACATACAAATAATATAATGTCAGATGGTGATGTAAAAATCTGTTCTTCCTATGATGTCACTCAACTTCACTTTAATATTGATTGCCCTGAAATGCAACATACAGTTTAAGGAAAGGTAAGTTTACATTTACTCATACCTCTTGACATAACAACATGCACTGTTTTTATATTCGTTAACTCTTTTTCTTAATTCTTAATTTACAGTATGACAAAGCTCTCACAGCAAACACCCATGCGCAGTATAGCTTCCATGTCTAGCATGAGTTTCACAAACACTCATGATGATTCAAGCACTCAATCAATGGAAGTGACTACAATCTCTATGGAAATGAACTGGTAAGTACAGTGCAGATATTACATTCATAAATAAATTACACTACCAGATTCTTATTCATTATTTTAATTTCTGTATTAAATTTCTTTCCAGTATGGTGCCATTTGGATAACTGCAAGGATAAATGGTGTTGAAAATCCAAGTGATTGGTTTTATATTTCATGTCCTAATAAAGGTTGCAATAAAAAAACTCAAACTTTCTGAGGGTGTCAATAAGTGTTTCAAATGTAATCAAATTCCAGAGGGTAGCACTAGAAAGTATAAGATTAGAGTACGTGTGGTTGACATGAAGGGTACAGCATCCTTTTTGCTATGGGACAGAGACTGTATGGATTTGCTAAGTGTTGCAGCAGAAGACTTATATCAAATTAAAGAAATGTGAATGTAAGTTTTTTATTGATACTTTTCTTATTAATATTTTCTTTCCATATTTAATTCTAACACAACTTTAAACATAATTGCATCTATATTTTTTCAGAATCTTGGACATGTAAAGGAGATATTTGAACTGGTAGGATTATATAGGAGAAGTTTATATAGAAGAAGTTTATACATGGGTAATTGAATGTCGAATTTTTTTATTTAAATATTTAACTCAAAATATATGAATCCAAGATAATATAGAAAATTCATTATAATTATTACTAAAATAAATGTTTGCATCCTTGTAAAATTGATAGTCTAAATATTTGGTCTAAAAATGTTAGTCTAAATAAATGTTACTTTTAATTTGAATTTTTCTATGTGTTCTTAATTCTCTTTTGAGTAACGGTCTTCATCTTTACTATTTGTTCTCTTCCTTTTTGTTGGTAGTGTGTTATTTGCAATTCGGTTATTGTTGGTAGCATATATGACAACGTCATGCAATGAGATTATGATATAGGAGCTATGAACTTTCCTTTAGGTGTTCTGTTTGGGGTTCATTTGGTTCAACCATTATTATTGAATGAGTTATTGTGGATAAAGAAATCCTTAGTTTAAGAAAAAAGATTAAATAAATTAATAAAAAATTGAAAATTGAAAATATTATGTATTCCAAAGATATTAAAAGGTAGTTTCTCGCTTCAATTTGCTGGGTAATGGGTTATTTGAGTACTTTCATTGTCAACAAATCTCCCAAGTAGTTAATATGATTGGTTTCAAACTATTCTTTTTTATTTATTTCATGATATTAAAGAAATACATATGTATCATTTTTTGGTGTAACTACTAATTTATTTAATTCAATAAGAGTAAAATATAGTGATTCCGCTTCAATTTGTTGGGTTATTTGAGTACTCTCTTTGTCAACCAATCCCCAAGTAGTTAATATAATTAGCTTCAAATTATTTTAAACATTTTTTTCATAGTATTAATAAATACTTTGTAAAAGGGAAAACCCTAATGCTGCCTCCCTTTTCTCTCTAAAACAAAAAGCCTTTCTCTTTTGCTGCTCAACTTTGGCTTCCACAGCCGGCCTCCGGAGCTCTAATGGAGCTTTGAGCCAGCGGTTTTGGTCACCTTCTACGTTTGCTCTCGCTCTTCTTTCGCCTCGATCACCGTCGCAGCTCCGTCCACCTCAGCTCCGACCACCGCCACAGATCTTCTTTTTCCATTTTCTTTCCCTTTAAATAAAATAATAGTAGGTAGGTATTGGGGTTTGTGTTGGTAGCAGTCTTGAACTCCCAACCCTACTTTGGCTTTACCACTTTTTATTTTCTCTATTATTGTGTTTTCCTCTCGTTACTTTCACGGGCTTTTTTCCTCTCGTTACTTTCACGAGCTTTTCATTATCATTAGCATAAATCGTTTAGTTTGGTTTCGGCAAGTGTTGATCTTATCCTGGGCGAGCAAAAAAAAAAATGATGACGAAGACCCAGATCTTTGATGAAGCTTTAAGCTCCTTGAAGGAACATAGCTTCCTAGTTATGAAACAGTCTGCGATTCAAGTTTTCTATAGCATAGTTAGAAAAGTTGTTTCTATGTCTGACTGTAAGGAATGGTTTACCATTTAATTGATCTTTGATGTAAACGTTTTATGTTATGAATTAATAGAATAGCTACGGTTACCTTAAAAAAAAATACTTTGTAAATAAATATATAACATCATTTTGTACTATAACTTTGATATTTAATTACAAGATATTGTAAAAATAAGATAATGGACAATGTAATGAATATCAATTGATAAATTTGAATGTAAAGAATCTTTGCATGAGAGAAAATAAAGACAATATAACTAATGATGAAATTATTTCTCTTATTTAATTTAATTTTTTGATAATGAATAATTTTTTTCAAATAAATGTATTGTAGACACATAATTCTAAATTAAAGATATACATATGTATCATTTTTTGTTGTAGCTACTAATTTATTTAATTTAATAAGAGTAAAATAGAGTGAGAAACTTAATTATGTCAAATTTATTTGAGATGAGGTTCGAACCTAAGACCTTTCTTATAGAAATTAATGGGTAAGTTAAAAGTTAAACAGAATATTAACGGAGAATAGAATATTTAACGGAAAACTTAACGGATAATCATAAAAGTAAGGTTAAATTAGGTAATCTCTATTAATAATATTAATCTGAATTATCTTAACCATCTATTTGAATAAATAATTCATCTGAACCATCCATTTGATTAAATAATTTGACCGCCATTTTTCTACTCATTTTAGGCCTAACTCTCTTTGACTCATATAATTACGGATAAATTAGGAAATCTCAAGAAAAAATATAAATCTAAACAATCTATTTGAGTTAATAATTTGACCGTCATTTTCTCTACCAATTATAGGCCTAACTTTCTTGGGCTTTTATTAATATAGTAGATATACACATGATGAATGTTGTTTGAACCATTTCTCTGCAAATGCTTTTGCTTAACTTTGTGCTTTCTTTGTTGGGTCTTTCTCTTTTGTTACAATCTATTCCATCTCCATTTCTACTTTCGGCAGCTAAATACTCCGTAAAATTTATGTCGTAATATTTTTAGACTATCTTAGATAGGATGTTTTTTTTTATTACACACATCACTTAGCATAGCAATTACTATCCGTTATTATCAAATGAGTGTGCAATGAACCTTATATATCAATGTGCTGTAATTATGAATGGGTTGATAAAATGCAATTCTTATATCGTGGACCGCGGTCCACAATGGTCTCAAAACGACGTTGTTTTAGTAAGTGAGAGATGGAGCCCCGTAATTGACACTACAGTTCATTCCAAAAGATACTGCCTTACATTTGTTTTGATATTATCGAATGAAATTGTAGTTATATCAAAATGTAACTGTAGTTGTGTTGAAATGTAACTGCAGTATATATGAAAAGATACTGAATAACAGTTTCACATTTGTGTTTGATATTATCGAATGAAACTGTAGTTATATCAAAATGTAACTGCAGGTGTGTTGAAATGTAATTGCAGTGTATATGAACAGATACTGAATAACAGTTTCACTTTTGTGTTTTTTTATTATCGAATGAAACTGTAGTTATATCAAAATGTAACTGCAGTTGTGTTGAAAGATAACTGAAGTTGTGTTGAAATGTAACTGAAGTTGTGTTGAAATGTAACTGCAGTATATATGAAAAGAAAGTGAGTGGCGCGAATTCATCCGTCTGTTTTCATTAATCAAAACGACATCGTTTTGGGACCGCAGTCCACAATTTACCACGGTCCACGATATAATTTGCGGATAAAATGCATACATTGGTTCTTTTAACAAAGGTTTTATTTTTTGTCATTGGAATAGAATAGTTTGGTTTAAACCCAATGGGGTAGCTCAAGTGACAAGTGAGCTCTCTTTGTGGGGAGGAATTTCGAGAGAACCCGGGCTCAATTCCCACAAGTGACGATTCCCACTGAGCCAGCTCCCGTGCCTCCCGGAGCGAATGTGGGTGGACCCCAGACCCAACGGACGGATACTGCAAATTTACCAAAAAAAAAAAAAAGAATAGTTTGATTTAAAAAACATAAAAAGAACAAATAATTATTGGGAAAAAAAAACCTGGATCTTACACATGAATGTCAAAACTATAAAAATGAGGGAATGCTTGATCACAACGGCTATGAACATATTGCAATGTCCCATTATCATCAAGAATAAAAATTTTCAGATTATTCCTGTGATACCTTGAACTTTCAAATAAAATTATTTTCCTACAAAGATTTGTTAAACAAAATTATTTTAATTACTACGGATGTTGTCTCAAAATAATTTTTAAAACAAAATTTTTAGTATAAAATATTTATAAGGTTACTTATCTAAAAACATAATAAGTTTCAATCCAGGTTATACCCCTGGTTTATGTCCGTTTTTTCCGTTAATTTTTGTTGTACCTTATGCTATAAAAGTTGTACTACATAATTTTTTTGACAAAAATGTCACTACCGTTATAACTTCTGTTATCTTTTCACATTATAATTATCATGCACATGCACACACAATATTTTTTCTTACATTCTTCAATGGTAAGCAAGTTTAAATTCATTTAGATTTAATTTTAATTAAATATTACCATAGTTATATTTAGTAATTTATTATTTATATAATTCTTACTTCAATAATATTAATATGAATTCTACAATTATATGTGTGTGTGTCTGTGTGTGTGTGTACGCACTATTATTTTAAAAAAATATTAATTAATATTATAAATGAGCAATAACATAATGTATTTGCATTTGAATTGAGACAGGATTTTTAGATATCAATCTGTGAGAGTTGTTGAATTGAGATATTTGAAATCAAGTATTATTTATATTCATAGAATATGAATTTATAAGGAATATATTTCTAATTAGAAGAAGACTACATTTAAACAAATTTTATTCATTTTCAAAGACAAAAAAGTTGTAATACAATGTTGAGTACCCTTTAACTTACAGTGGAATATATCCATCACAATGAATTTGAATTTCTTGTGTTAATTTCAAATACATACACAACAAAAATTATACTCGAATATCTATTAAACTTCGACAACTCAAAAAAAAAACGCATTATATTTATTTCAAAATGATTTACTAATTGGGTTTGAATATTAGGCACAAGTCTTCGCGCAAAGCGCGTAGAAAAAACTAGTGTTATTATAAGCCCTATTTATATGATATAATTTGTATCCTAAATTTTAACCCAAAAGTCTATCTGAGACGAACCTGTGATCCTTGCATTATTGCTCTGAGGGTAACAAAGTAAAAAATTAGAGGCTACAAATTTCAATATGCAATCAAGCCGAATTAGAAAAAAATTTGAGTAAATGGCAAAGGCAATTTTTTTTTTAAAATTACCAGAGGCATTAAATGTTGCAGATTAATTAGTTGGCAAAGTCTATCAGATCAAGTGGATTCAAATTTGAAAATCCACAACGGGAAAATAACTTTTTCAAGTTATAAAAAGCTCAAGAAGACTTGAAGACAAGCAGGTCGGGAGTTTACAACAGACTTACAACGATTTTTACAACGAGGGGACAACAAATTAAAGTACTGATATTGAGCTATACACGAGAGAAAATTCAAGTCTTAGAAATAAATCTTTATTTCTTGTAAAAGCATCTCTACTGAGTGTAGAAAGAGGGAGAGTAGCAAGGAGCTTGTGAAAACCTTAGGGTCCGTTTGGAAAGCAGGAAAATGACTTCTGAAAAATGAGTCATTTTCCGGAAAACAGTTTCATTTCCAGTGTTTGGATGTATTATGGAAAACTGTCTTTGTGTGTTTGGTTCATTTTCTGGAAAATGGATAGAATTGTATAATTAAACATTGTAATGTTTTATTTAAAATATAAAAAATTATAATAGTTATTAAAATAATGGTATTTAATAAAAATTAGAATTTATAAAAAAATACAAAATTAAAAAATTAAAAAAAAATGTAACAAAGGTTTTTGGCGATTTTTCCACCCCCTTAGTCCATGGTCATGGGTGATATGGCTTGATTTTGGTTGAAAACATGCGAAACAGCTATTCTGGCGATTCCGTAAAATGACTTCCGGAAAAAAATTCCGTAAGTCATTTTTCCGGAAAAATGAACTGATTTTCCTTAGTCAACGGAAAACATTTTCCGTTGACCACATTTTCCAGACGTTGCCAAACACAGAAAACTCGAAAAACATTTTCCAGAAGTCATTTTACAGGTTACCAAACACACCCTTAGTGATTATAACTTTGTGCAAAACACTCGGGGGAACTAAGTGTAGTTTTATGTGAGACACTTGGTTGGTGTAGGAGCGTAGTTTTGTGCGAGGCGCTCGGGATTGAATATAGCTTTGTGCGAGATACTCGAAGTTGAGTGTAGCTTTAATTTGTGCGAGATACTCGGAAAGTGCTTGGGTAGCACTGGTGTTTCACTATTTGTATCTGAGTGAACGAGATAGTGAATTCCCTCCTTGGAGTAAAAGGAGATCATAATAGTGGATTAGGAGGATTACACCGCCTCTAAACCACTATATATATATATATATCTCTCTCTCTCTCTCTCTCTCTCTCTCTCTCTCTATTTACTTTACAACACTTTATTTGCTTTGCATATTTGACCAACTAACTCATTTCATATTGTGTTATATTTTTCATCTGGGTTTGTGTGTTTCCACGCTCGCATGTAATCCAAACTTTGCATATTTATTATTTGAGTTATTTTAAAATAATCCAACGTGTTGCATGTGATATATCTCTTCTTATTTACGTGGTTTTATTTATAACACTTTACCGTTCGATAATTTCCGCTGTGCATTTCAAGTTGAATTTATTCAATTGAAATTATTATTATTGAAGTGTTATAAAGTTTTAAATTGTTAGAAAAGTCCACCCCCTAGACTTTTCACCACCCAATTAGGACCAACATGTGTGCAAAGAATTGTACTATATATTAAAGCCATAAGATTTTAGCCAATCAGATTACTTCATTTTCCCGCTCAATGAATACTACGTCGTTTGGGTAACATGTTTTCTTTAATGATCAGATTTGTTAATGAAGAAGTCTTTAAGTTGTAATTAAATACTGAATTCATTGTTAAACATCTATTGAGATTCCCTAAGTTATTGGAAGTTGTTACAAATTACAACTCTAATTATATACACGGCAAACCCAAAAGACTCAACCATATTAAATTACATATTATATAAATTACATATTACATAAATATAAATATAAACCCAAATCATATCATATATCTTCCGAAATTCAAACAGCAAGCCTGCCGTATTACTCAGAAATGGCGTTTCACTATCCGATGCAATTGATGGTTGCATCTTTTGGGAACTCTTCAGACCACCAAATCTTTTAGAGCATCCTTAGTAGTGGAGTTATTTCGCGGTTTTTGAGGAGTGTTTGTAAGTGTGATTAGGAAAGACAAAATGGGATGGGAGGAAAAAATAAACAGTGATGCAAAAATCCCGCCTAGGCGCCGATTAATCCCCACCTAGGTGCTAGGCGCCGGTCTACCGCCTAGCGTATCACCTTAAGTGGTGGTCTAGGCGGCTAGCCGACTAGGCGACCGCCTAGACTTCCTAGGCACCCGACTAGGCCGGTTAGCCGGCCAATTAACTATTGTTCTTCTTTTTTTAGTGGGTTATTTCACTCAAAACAACAACGTTTTGAGCGAAATAACCCTAAATTGTACAAACTTTAGATTTTTTTTGGTTATTATTTAATATTTTAGTATTAACTATTAAAGCATTATATAATTTATAATTATTAGTCTTTAAAAAATTAAAAATACTTAAAGAAATTTTAAAAAATAAAAAAATACACTGGCGCCTAGACCCCGATTAATCCCCGCCTAGGCATCTTAGGCGCTAGGCGCTCCCCGACCGCCCAAGGAGCGCGTAGGGATTTTTTTCAACCATGAAAATAAATAAAACAAATATAACTTAAAAAAAAATTTAAAGTCAGTGTGACCAATCATTAAATTTATTTTTTCTTGGAAACCTAAATAACCACATTCTTGCATGAGCACCCCAATCCTCTGTCTCTTATCTTCTCTCCCCTCCATGTGGCTCTCATCCCCTAAAAAACTGTGAAATAACCACTGATGTGGTTGCTCTTATAAATTGAAAGACCTTCCTCCAACCTTTGCTAGGTATCTTAGTTCTGTAAGTATTTTCGGTTTGTATAACTTGAAAAAATTTAGAATGTTGTATATTTTAAGAAAAGATATATCCCCACAATCCAAAAAAAAAAAAAAACAATTCGTTTGAGATTAATTCGTACCTATATTGCACCTGAAGGGAGGAACAAACCTACCATCAAGAGCCAGGAATGTCTTTTCCATGATATTGAGGTAAACACTACTATAGTTCTTGCAAACTAAACTCAAAATAGTTAGCAAATTAAACTGAAAATGTTTACTAAAATGTTACTGTTTTATTATTTTTTTTGTAGGGGGCACCTATGTCCATGCAAGTATTCACAAAGACTATGTTGGCTAGTTTTCTAATTTCTTAAAAGAGGGTAAGGTCTATGATATAAAAAACTTCCTGGTGATTTCGAACTACTATCAATATAAAACTACACATCATAAATACATACTCAAGTTTAATCATTACACAACCATTGAGAAACATAGGAGAAATGATTTTCCCAAACTTATGTTTCGTATTAAGCCTTTTGATGACTTAATCTCTGGAAAAGTTGAAGACAAGGAGTTGATTGGTAAGCTTTGTTAATTTTTTATTTTTATATTTCCATATACATGGTACTTATAAAAATCTATGTCATAGATGTAATTGGTAGAGTAGTGGAATTTTGTTCTTCTAAGGATAAGGTTATTAATGGTTTCCTCACATAGTTGGTGGTGGATTTTTTGATTACCTGGACGTGTATTACCTGGACGATGTAAAATTGTTTCTTGATTCAAACCAGTTCCCGTTTCAATTGTGTCAAGAAAAATTGAACCAATCAACATCTTGAATTGTTTGTCTCGTAAGCTATCCATGTGCTTACATGAAGCACATACAATGTTGCACAATTGCGAGACAGTGACAAAAAAACTCCAACAACATAATTCTCCCTTGGAACACCCACAAGTGCTACTTGTAGTTGATGGGCAAAACAATGAACATAAAAAGCACTTGGACTCTCATTCATAATCAAAGTTCTAAGACCATTGAACTCACCTCGCATATTACTTGCTCCATCATAGCCTTGGTGTCGTATTCTTGAAATGCTTAATCCATGTCTTGTTAGAAGATCTTCAATGGCTACTTTAAGAGACATAAAAGTAATGTCAGGAACATGAATAATTCCAAGAATACGCTCAACAATATGCCCACTTGAATCCACATATCGAATAAACACAATCATCTGCTCTTTAATTGATATATCTCTCGCCTCATCAACTATTATTCAAATAAATCTTCACTAAGATCATTGACTATTATTTGGGTTATCTCACTTGCAAATGCATTGGCTATATCTTTTTGAGCGTAAGGAGCAATCATTTGGTGATTTTCAGGTGCATTTTGCATCACTACTTTGTCAACATCTTCATTATTATTCGCAAGGAGCTTTAAGGTCTCAAGGAAGTTTCCTCGATTAAGTGAGTCGATGCATTCATTATGATGACGAAAAGCAAGTCCTTGCCTTAAAATAAACCGGATGCATTTTACTGATGAAGTTAATCGAACACGGTAGTTTTGTTTCATTTGGTCCGATTGTTTTGATACAAAAACTTGTATGTGTTGCTCTTGAGTCATTAAGTCTCGACAAGTTTGTATGTTCCTTGAGTGAGCACTATTATGATTACCAACATGTGCACGTAACCTTTTCGGCCCTTTTTTCTAAAGCGAGAGTTCTTTGCATATAGGATACATGAAAGGTTTAACGAACTTTCAACAATGCTATATGCTAGGAGACTATTCCAACAGTTTTTGGTTGATGTATACACCATGGTGGAATCAAGCAGGCTGCTATATATTATAAATAATCATAAGGCATTGAGGTGTGAAGCTTATAAGGGCATGTCGGATGCTTTGACTAGAGGAGAGGTTGATACAAGCAAGCAAGGTAAACGAATCATCTTACCTTCGAGTTTCACTGGCGGTGCTAGATATATGATACAAAATTATCAGGATGCAATGGCCATTTGTCGTCACAAGGGATATCCAAACTTATTTATAACATTCACATGCAATCCTAAGTGGCCTGAGATTCAAAGATACCTGGACAAAAGCAACCTTAGAGCAGAAGATAGACCAGAAATTGTATCTAGGGTCTTCAAGATGAAGTTAGATGCTTTAGTCAAAGAAATACGCACTGGGAAGCTATTTGGCTCTGTAACAACAAGTATTTTTTCTCTTTTTATTTGTTAAGCATATGTAACTTAAAAGGTTGAAAAGAAGAACTTATAATTCTACTTCTTTTAAGGTTTGTAATTTTGCTTTGTTTTCGATACAGTGGTCTATACTATAGAATTTCAGAAGCGTGGATTACCACATGCTCACATACTAATCTTCATAGAAAGATTATCACAAGGGTTTACAGAGAATCTCATGGAAAAGTTCATCTCTACTGAAATACCTGACAAGGAACTAAAATATGAGTATTACAAAGTTGTGGACGAATTTATAATGCACGGACCCTGTGGACACACAATGCCAAAATCTCCATGCATGGTGAACAAAAAGTGTTCTAAACACTTCCCTAAGAAATTTGTTGATGTGTCCACATTGGATGATGAGGGTTATCCAATATACTGACGTCGTGACAATGGTAGGAGGGTGGAGAAAAATGGGGTGTAGTTGGATAGTAGATACCTTCTTCTCAAATATAAGGCACACATAAACGTGGAATGGTGTAACCAATCAAGATCAATCAATTATTTGTTCAAATATGTTAACAAAGGGAATGATAGGGTGACGACAGAATTCTACAAGAGCATCAATGACGATAAATCAATTGAGGTTGTAGATGAAATTACCATGTATTATGATTGCCGTTATGTTTCAGCGTGCGAGGCAGTTTGGCGTCTCTTAAGCTTCGACGTACAACTCAGGCACCCAGTAGTTGAAAGGCTAAGCTTCCATTTGCCAGACTGTCAAACAGTTGTGTTTGGGGATGATGATAGCATAGAAAATGTCCTTAATAGGCCGATTGTAAATCAAAGCATGTTCACCGCCTGGTTTGATGCTAACAAGAAATATGAGTCAGCTAAGGAGTTAGCTTATATTGACATGCCCAACAAATTTGTATGGAAGAAGGATATTAGAGAATGGCATCCTAGGAAGAGGGGGTTTTCCATTGGACAAATATTTTTCGTACCTCCAGGAAGTGGTGAAGTATATTACTTGAGATGTTTGTTAAATGTAGTTCGTGGTCCTACCAGTTTTGAAGACATCAAGTCATTTCAAGGTGTCATATACCAAACTTTCAGAGATGCATGCTATGCTAAATGGCTGTTAGATGATGATAGAGAATACATTGATGCAATAAATGAAGCAAGTCATTGGTCTACTATGACTGTCAGGCTTTAAGACAAGATTGTGAGAAGATGGAAAGGCAATTAACTGATGAGCAAACTGTCGTATACAATACCATTCTAAGTGATATACAACAACAAAACGGTGGTTTGTTCTTTGTATATGGATATCGAGGCACAGGAAAAACTTTTGTCTAGAAAACACTATCTGCAAAAATACGGTCTGAGGGTGATATTGTCCTAAATGTTGCGTCAAGTGGTATTGCCTCATTGCTACTTCTAGGAGGTCGAACAACGCACTCAAGGTTCGCCATACCAATTGCAGTTAACGAGGACTCCACATACAACATTACCCAAGGAAGTCACCTAGCAGAATTGCTGATCAAAGCCAAACTAATCATATGGGATGAAACACCAATGATGCACAAACACTGCTTTGAGTCACTAGATAGAACTATGCGTGATCTAATGCACTTCTGTGACCCTCTTAGTGTCCACAAGACATTCGAGGGGAAAACTGTGGTATTAGGCGGTGATTTCCGACAAATATTGCTAGTCATGCCTAAAGGTTCAATGCAAGATATTGTTTCTGCTGCAACTCTTCCTATTTGTGCGAATCATGTAAGGTTCTTCGATTAACAAAGAATCTACGTCTTAACACTCGAGAAACAGGTGCTAGCATTCAGCAGATTGAACAATTTGCATCATGGCTAGCTGCTATAGGAAATAGAACATTAGGAGGACCTAATGATGGTTATGCAAAAGTTGGAATTCCTGATGAAATGTTGTTGCCATCTTCTGGTGACCACATAGCTACAATAGTTGATAGTATATTTCCAATGTTCAAGGACGGTGGTTGCCAGCTACAATACATGGAAAATCGTGCTATCCTTGCGCCAACACTTGATGTGGTCAATGCGGTAAATGAATATATGAGTGGTTTGCATGTTGCTAAGAGCAAGACCTACCTAAGTTGCGACATTATTTGTAAGTCGGATTCAACAAATGGTATACTATATGATATGCACACTCCAGAATTCCTAAATGGGTTGAAAGCTTCTGGCATACCAAATCATTCTTTAACTTTAAAGATTAGATCTCCTGTAATGTTGTTGAGAAATATAGATCACTCAATGGGTCTTTGTAATGGTACAAGACTTATCATTACTAGGTTATCTGATCATGTTGTAGAAGCAAAGATTGTCACGGGGCACAATGCCGACCAGGTCGTCTTGATACCAAGAATGTCAATGACCCCAACTGATACAAGATTTCCATTTAAATTTCAAAGAAGGAAATTTCCTCTAATGCTGTCATATACAATGACTATCAACAAAAGTCAAGGATACACTTTAATGCATTTCGGCTTACTGTTAAGGAAACCTATCTTTGTTCATGGTCAACTACTATATGTTGCTGCTTCAAGGATTAACAACCCTAAACGGTTAAAATTTTTAATACCCAATGAAGGTGGTGAGAGTAGTAATTATACTACGAATGTGGTGTACCATGAAGTTTTTAACAATTTGTAAATTTCTCCTTTTAAATAAAAAAATTACTTTAATAATGTTTTGTTATCATTTATTGCATTACAACAAATTAAAATAAATGTTATTACATTAGAGTATTACTCTCATCCATGCAACGCACGGGTATAATACTAGTATCATATATATAACTATATACACTCAATGGTACTCACAAAAAATAGAAGCTAAGGTTCAAATGCAACTTACCATATAACCATGAACCAGTTTTTAATCTTTATTGAGGGTATTTCTAATGCTCTCTAGTTTCACTTATCATTTCCACCTAAATCAATATTGTGGCAAAAGAAAATACACCAATTTACTAAAACATTTAACTCGAATTCCTTCCAAATAAATTGTTTAACTTCTATACAATGCATTTTGTAAATTCAATATTACTTAAAACTCAAAAAAAAAAAAAATAGTAAATCTATGATTAATCAGTTTTAATCAACTAACAGTAAATCAGTTAATAAACAATGTTTGGCATCATTTAAAAATCAGCTAACACTAAAGTACAAAAATTAACAATGTCTGCAATCATTTCCTGGTGAACTTATAGTAAAGCAACTATTAATCAATTTCTTATATCATTTTTAAACTAACTAGCTATTGCCCCGTGCGATGCACGGACTAATAATAAAAGTTAATTTTATATAGTATTATTTATAAATTATAAAAAATGAGATTTTTAATATACAAAGGTATAAATTTTAAAATGTATGTCTAATTACATTAAATTTTTAAATTTTAAATGTGTAAATAATAAATGCAATAATGTTTTTTTAATAGTTGAATAAAAGGAAATGAATATTTCAAATTATTGAAAACTTCTTTGTAAGTCAAATGTGGTTGAAGTACATATCCTTTCTAATTCCTTACAAATTAAAATAATTACAGTTAGAAATGAAAAAATTAGAGTTTTAATTTTGTATGATTAATATAGTGTATAAGTATATCAGTATATGTATGTATCTAAGAAAAATTTTAAATATTTATGAACACACATTTAAAAAATTATTATAAAACTTGAAAGAAATGCATAAAAAATTAAGATAAGGGAATTTTTTTTTTTAAAGAAAAGGAAATACTTTAAATGTTTTATTGAAATTATTAAATTGATTGTGGAATATATATTTAAACTTTAAAAAACAAAATTGGTATTTATGTTCGAATTAGGTTTACTTTCCGGTTAATAAATTTTATTCTTTAAGTGAATCTTTCGGATTTACAATTTGTAACACTAATGAGTCTAAAAATGAAAAATAATTCCAAATTACAATTTTTTAACATATTTAAAAAGACTTCATGGTAAACAACATTTGTAGTAATTTTGAAGCTATTTTTTTTTATCTTTAGTAATGTTGAAACTGTTTTTTTATCTTTGATGCACGATTCACAGAGAAGAAAGATTCAGTTTTGCAGAATATGGGTAAATATCACCAAATAATCACTGGCTTTTTGATGTATGAACTGTGATAGCAATAGCTTACATCTCTGGTATATTTATTGAATAAATATTGTTTATTTAAATTGATTACATTTCTAATATGAAATTTGAGACTCTCTTGGTACTTTAGTTATATGTTATAAATTAAAATGAAGTGTTGGTGTAAAAAGAGAATAAGAACAGATAAATTTATTTTTTAAGGGTGTGTTTGGAAGCCCGGAAAATGATTTCCGGAAATCATTTTCCGGGCTTTGGGTGTTTGGCAAGCATGGGAAAACTCAGTCAACGGAAAATGATTTCCGTTGACTAGGGAAAACAAAGCCATTTTGGCGGAAAATGACTTCCGCCAAATTTGGGCGGAAGTCATTTTCCGCCACAAAGGAAAATGGGATCGACGCGAGGGTGAGGAGAGCGATGGGGATTTCCATGGTGGTTGACCGTCTTCCCATGCCGATGACTTCTAATTCCCAAAACTCAACAACCCTTTTTGGCTGTTGAACAATGAAACCATTTCACCATCCTCTTCATCTCTGCTTCTTAATTTATCATTTCCATCCAAATACGCAGCCAAGTAAAAACGTCTTGTGTTCTTCAACCTTAGGGATCTGAAGTGGAATTAACTCTATTGTTCTATATATGCTCTGTTTCTGCTTCTTCTTCAACTTCATGGCGGTGCGGCTTCTCCTCCGCCCTATTTCACAGCCATGGCGGTGCGGCTTCTCCTCCGCCCTATTTCACAGATCTGAGCCTCGTTTTTGTTGACAAGTGACAACTAACCCTAAATCCCTAAATCCTAAACCCTACTTTGAATTGTGCGAGAAAGGTATCTCAGTCCGGCGGACTGGTTTCCGCCGGAAACCAGTCCGCCAGCTCTGCCGATGCTGCATATATATATATATATATATATTAAATTTATTTAGTTATTTATTTATTTTATTTATAATAAATATTATTAGTTTATATATCTTTATATTTTAAATAAAATAATAAAATATATAAATATACATTTCTACTCATTTTCCGGAAAATGAACCAAACACAACATGATAGTTTTCCAGAATGCAACCAAACACTGGAAATTAAACTGTTTTCCGGAAAATGACTCATTTTCCAGAAAACATTTTCCAGAAGTCATTTTCCTGCTTTCCAAACACACCCTAAGTGAAAAATTTAATATTATTGAAAGCACAAATTATAAATTATTAAAAATTTCTGTATAAACTACATTAGTAGTAGAAGTACAGCTTATTTTTAAATGAATTAATTTCACTTTTGGTCCTACGGCTTTTGAGATTTATCACGTTTGGTGCACAATTTTAATTTATTTTTTCAATTTTAGCGCCTAACTTTGCTATTTTTATCAGTTTTGGTCCTTTTCGACCAAATTGACTGCGAAATATTGTTGGGTTTAAATATTTTAGGGCCAAAATCGTCATCCTAAAGAAAGATATTCAATATATAAACAAAAGAAAA
>CP025654.1:9932684-9951639 GCA_003576665.1 Ipomoea trifida
CAATATATAAACAAAAGAAAAATCATATTAAGATAAAAATAAAGGTTTGTCAATCGTCGATGTTATAAATCTCATAGATCTCTGTTTAGTTTTTGTATGTCTTCCCCATTATGATCTTTCTTTGAGATAATGATTGTGCCCTTAAAATATTAAATCCGGCAACATTTCACCGTCAATTTGGTTAGAAGGACAAAAAATGATTAAAAATTTGGGTTCAATTGGATGATAATCCAGCCTGTATCGTGCATTGCTATTTTCATGTTCCACCTGTATGTATTTAGTAATATATAAAAATTTATTTGAAATGAAAAATATTATTAACATTTTTATAGACTAACCATTAGTGACTGCAATCCTCCATAAGTTTGATTTTTAGTTGGATCGGATACAACATCTTTAAGTTGATATGGACGTACAACTTCGTTGGGCACACAATTTTCATTATATGAGAAAAAATATTATTTAGAATATACTATATATATATACCATTTTTATTATATTAATCTTTGTTCATTCGTGATATTCCCTCATCTAGGTTTGGATTCCGTTATTTTATTAGCCATTTTGCACGATTTAATGGATGCATCGTAGGACACCGATTGTGAACAGAATGCCTAGATAAGAACATTACTTTTTTTTTTAATCCATAAAACAATTTATCAAGCATAATCTCTAGCACATCTTATTAGAAAACCTCTAGCATGATCTATGAATCTCTAGCACAAATTAGCAGATTTAGCTTGTATTATACCTTTTCATTCCTTATGTTGATTGACTGGTTTTTCACATCTTATGCTAAACTCCTGCTTTAGCATTCTGCATTGGTAATAATATAATGGTCTCATGGATTCCCTTTTCACATCTTACATACCAAAATACAATTTGGTAGGTTAAATGTTTTTATCTGTTTTTATGTGTACAGTGCCACATTTGGAGCAGTAGAAACATTTTCTACCAAAATAGTGTTCTTTGTTTAGTTTGGGGCCAATGCTGAAGCTCTAATTTGGTTTCAGTACATTATTTTGTATTTACATGTTAGAGGTTATTTTTTCCTGTGTATTAAAAAGTAGTACAACTATATTTTGTAGTAGAAGTGTATTTAGATTCTCATTTCAATGTAAATCAGTGTAATATGAGATTTACAGTCAATTAAGATGCTGTATTTGGTAGATTAGCTACTGTTGTGTAATTGTTTCAATGAAATGAAATGAAATGAGAATCTGTTTGAAAACAATGGTGTTTTATATTGACTTTTGAAAAAAGTTTGTCTTTATTAATACTTAAAAAAAAAAAACACAAATATATAAGTCTTGCTCTCAAATCGGTAAAATGTTGCAAAAAGCAAAAAAAAAAAACTTCAATTTTTTTTAACATATTATGACTCGAAATTAAATTTTGTTCTGATTTAGCATAAAAAAGGAACAGCTAAAGAACAAAGTCGTTTGTTCATGATTTTTTTTTTTTACTAATGACAGCTTAATGGTGTTTTTTTACTAAACAATGGTGTTTTATTTGTTGTAAAAATATTAACATGTAAGCCAAGCAGCTTAGTGTTTATAATTTCACTAAGTTTTAGATTGTTGTAATTGAATGTGGGTGATTGTAATAAGTTATAGTTGATGTTGTGTTATGGAATCTGACTTACCATTGCAAAGGAAAGATTCATTTTTTTTGAAAATGGTTAAAGTGAATTTTAAACTTAAATTTTGTTTACTTAACTGTAAATCTATTTTTGTTTTTAATATTTTCATTTACATTCTTACTTTGTTACTTAATGGTATTTATATTTTTAAAATATTAACTTGTAAGCCAAAGGGCTTAGTGTTTATAATTTCACTAAGTTTTAGATTGTTGTAATTTACTCTTCATGTTTTGTAATAAGTTATAGTTGATGTTGTGTTACAAAATTTGACTTACCATTGCAAAGGAGTGTTTGTATCTTTTTTTTTTTAAATGGTTAAAGTGATTTTTAGACTTCAATTTTTTTTCCGAATCCAAATCTTATTTGTTTTTAATTATTTAATTTTCTTTCTTACTTTGTTTGTGTTACTTACTACTATTGCAAATTGATATAGTTATGAATTTGAACTGCAAATTGTTGTTAAAAATAGTACTGATAAAAATGTAATGACACAACTTAAAACATGTTTGCTAGGATGCATCTGAGATTAGTTTTCAAATATATCATTAAAATGTTCCTTAAGTATAAAATAGCAGTACATTAAATATAGTTACATGTACAGATATCTCTATGTTCACTATCCTAAACTAATTTGTTACATACTATTGCTGAATTGTATACATTCTTGCCCATCTTGCGAAATCGCTTTATCCTCCTAATGTCTTGTTGGTTGCTTTCCATTGCATTGCATCCTTATAAGCTTCCTGCACACAGAAGATATAGCAAGTACAAATAGGAAAAGGATTTCATTACATAAGATAGCAAGTAGATATGGATACTGGTAAAACTTTCACCAATGTAATGGTGAAATTAGTCTAAAAAATTGTCACCACCAATTGTCTAATAGCACTCACACAGTGCTATTCAATCAAAAACATAAGAACACTTGCCCAAAAACAACAATTCAACAATAACAGTTCAACAATAATTGTTTACCTGATTAAAATCATCATCGATCACCTAAGCTGCTCCATGTGGTCTTGGTATATGAGAATGTATCACAGTGCCATACAGACAAAAAATGTTAAAAATTTTCTAGAATACTAATTTTTAAACTAAAAGAGTTAAAAGAAGATACAAAGCCTACCAAATGTGCAGGTGTTCTCAATCCTTAGCCTCAACACAACATAATCTTTAAGCTATTGTCTACTTCATCATGAATGTTTTCCCAACATGGCCTATGCAGCTTAACCATTTTCCTCCATTGTGCAGTTAGTAGTCACATATGGAAATCCAAGCTCAAAATCATCAAAAAAGAAAAAGACAAAGTCAATGCATTATAAGAAGTTTAAAGCTACAACAACAGGTAATATTACATTGTACCTTAAAGCTTCTTTCTCTCTTTCTCTTGCCCAGAATAGTAGTTTATCCCTTCAGCATTATCATTCTTATTTCTTGACTAAATACAAAATAAACTGACTTTTGATTCAAAAGAGAACTATGAGAACAAAAATAAAAGATATTAGAGTACAACCTGAAAGATTTAAAGGTAACCATGTATCTTTAGGAAAATTTAGATATCTTATTCATGATTTGTAACTTAGAGGACCATATATAGAAATTTATCATATTTTTTATGGGCAGTCTATATCTAATGTTCTGCAGTTTCTCAAGCTTATTCTTTTTTCAAGAAAAAAAAACAATATAGATCATTAGGATCCACAAATAATACATGTGAAAATGTGATATTAACATTACCTCTTTGTCGTGAAAAAATGCATCCTTTGCTCTTGCTTGTGGTGCTTCAACTCGGACCAGCCGAACTCGGATAGCTCTCCTTGTATGCACAGGGCTAATATGACTTGCAAGGGTTGAAGAAGGTGTTTTATAGAAGGATTTGGTGGCTGAAGAGTTCCCAAAGACTCAACCATTAATTGCATCGGATACTGAAACGCCAATTCTGAGTATACCGACGGCTTGCAGTATTTATATTTTATATTTATGTAATATTTAATTTAATATGTAAAATTAAATTTAGATCATTTACATCTGTTGGGTTTGCCGTGTATTCATTTAGAGTTTGAATTTGTAACAACTTCCAATAACTTAGGGAATCCCAAAAGATTATTATGAATCAATTTTGTATTTAATTCTAACGTAAATATCTTGGTGGTTAACAAATCTGATCCTTAAACAAAATATAATACCAAAACGGCGTAGTTTAGAGTGGGCAGGAGTGGGCGGGAAAATGGGGCCATTTGATTGGCCGAAATCTTATGGCTTTATTAGATAGAAGGATATAGAAACAGTACACATATACAGATTTCATTTCAACAATAAAGTCAATTTTTGCTCATCATCATAAATTCTGGCAATCATTACATACTCAGATCATAAAACTCTTTGCCTTCTGAACATTGAATGAAAATTACACTTCTCAATAGTTTCAATTCCATTATCTCAAAAAAAAAATAGTTTCAATTCCAAAATTTTAATCATTTTACTGAAACACACTCTATAAAGCATACACTCAATCAAGTTCTTCTACACAAGTTGTATCATTTTACAAAAAAAAATAAATAAATAAAAAAAGCTTCTAATCAGAAATAGATAATTACATGAAGAAATTAACAGAGTCATGTGTTATAGGCAGTAGACGAAAAGCAAGAACCAACAACAAAGGTATTTCTCCTATACTCATACTATTCTTTGCTATTTTTTCTTATACAGTTTATTCAAATAAACTACAATGATTAAGAACTCATCTTTCTTTAGAATTGTGAACTTGTAGCTTTGTTTGTAATTGTATCTTTATCTGTTAGAAACACAACATAAGAAATGCATAATTAAAAATCTGTACACAAAAATAGGTTAACAAATTAAGTCAGGACTAGATTAGTAGATTCAACTCACCTTTATCTATGTAAACAGATCAATGACATAAAGCATCATCCAGACCTATTTAATGTACATGTAACCGCGAAGAAGTTCAAATAACCCTAGATAGAACATTCACTCATTCCATGAAGCAAATTTTACACATATATGTCAAATAAAGTATATCAGTATCCCAATTTTTGAAAAATTAATTGAGTTTATGTACAAGATAGGATAAAATCAACTAATCAAACAATCATGATCAGTTGTTATTTGTCCAGAGAACATCAACGCTCTACAATCAGCTAACAAATGCTCAAGTGCTTATTTTATTACCCCCTGGTGAATTTTTCCCTAATATAGTTATACTTACTGAATATTAAAATATAAATGTACCTCAAGATATCGCATGGGTGAAAATACTATAACAAATACTATTTCCCTGCACGAGCCAAATATTCTTAATATATTATAACAAATCAATTCCGTGCATCGCACGAGTAAAAATACTAGTTATTAAAAATAGGGATAAGGGCCAAATAAACCCTTAAACTATACCTCATTGTGCAATTAGGCCTTTCAACTACAAAAAGCTCCAATTAGGCCCTCAAACTTGTTATTTTAGGGCAAATAAACCCTTGGACTTATTTATGACTTGTGATAGCAGGTCAAATATATTTCCGGCGAACCTCCGACAAGATTCCAGCGACAAAATCTAACAACTAGCGTCGGTCACGTCTGGTCGGAGGAGCCTCCTCCAACCATGGAGATGGCGATCGATTTAGTCACCGTCTCTTGGATCGGTCGCCATCTCCACGGCCCGAGGAGGCAAGTTGCCTCCTCGAGCCGAACGCGACCTGCGCAGGTGACGCGATTGGTGCCGGTTGTTGATTTTGTCGCCGAAATATGGTCGGAGGTTCGTCGAAAATATATTTAACTTGCTATCACAGGTCGTAAATCAGTCCAAGAGTTTATTTGCCTTAAAATAACAAGTTTAAGGGTCTAATTGGAGCTTTTTGTTGTTGAAGGACCCAATTGCACAATGAGGTATAGTTTGAGGATCTATTTTACCCTTATCCCTTGAAAATAAAACATCAATTACTCATATACTATTAATGTCTACGTAATATCCAATTGAAGCATTTTACCCTTATCCCTTGAAAATAAAACATCAATTACTCATATACTATTAATGTCTACGTAATATCCAATTGAAGCACAAAGAGTCAACAGATGTCTCCACTGAGGCTCGAACCCACTCCTTTCCACATGGGAGTGTACACCGGATGCCGCTGGACCACAAGGTCTTTGGCATTAAAATTGCTATATAAATACCCTCAAAAGCAAAGAACAATTCTACTATTGAATATTTTTTATTCTTTTATGCTATTTCTCATATTTCTCCTTATTGTTTAGTAATGAAGTCTGTTTTTTTCTCTGCATTTGACCTATCCCCAGAACAAGGAAAAACTCTTTAAGGCTCTGGTTGATGCGTTGTTATTTGTTCAGACAGGACCGGTCCAAAGGTTTTATATGCTCTGGGACAAAATTAAAAAAAAAGGGCCCCTATATGAAAAATTTGTTCCGGATGATCAATTTGTTTTGTTTTTGTTTTTTTTTTTTTCACTTTCGGATGAATTTTTTTTTAGACACCTGACACTTATGAATCAATCAATCCAAATCAGTCAATCGAAAATCTTTAGTTCGCCCAACGATAAACATGTGCATTCAATCCCTACATATAATAAACCTAATAAACTAATTACAATTTCATTTTACATAAAAATCCTAATAAATAGAATTAAAATAGAAATAAAATCATCTGTTGCTATGGTGTAGGCGCGACCGGCGACCCTTATATTCCTGGGTGGCGTGAGCGCTGGGTGTGCGACAACATCTCTTTCAGTTTTCATGAGTTCAATTCTCGACTTCAAGAAACAATTAACCTTTTATATATATATATATATATATATATATATATATATATATATATATATATATATATATATAATACTCAGAATATCTTATGGCCTATGAGATATGGGCCCCCTATATAGATGGCCCTGGGTAGGTGTCCTCCCTGCACCCCTTCAGGGTCGGTCCTGTGTGTAGAGAATATCAACGCTCTACGATTAATCAACAAACATTCAAGTGCTTATTCCATTACTCTTAGGTGATTTTTTTTTTCTAATATAGTTATATCAAAATATAAGTGTATCTCAAAGATATCGCACTGGTCAAATATTTTTAATATATGATAACAAATTAATTTCGTGCATCGGATGAAAATACTAGTTATATATAAATATTAGATTTGAATATTTCTCTTGAAATACAAGTTTTTGCCTTTTAAGGTGGGTAACAGTTCCCTTTGTATAATTTTCCCCCTCTGTACCTATCCGGCTTTCCGCCACCTCTTTGACCACCGTCTAAGCATCTATCGGAGTTTTGACATCGTTAATTTCGTTCGTCGGAACCCTGTCTCTGCATTCACCAGCAATCGCTTCTTCAACTTCGCCTCCAACTTCTCCGGCGTAGCTCCCTCATTCGATCATGTCTGCCATAGGAGTTCCCGTCGTCCCCGCCCCAACTCCGCCTCAAATCCACGAGAACGTCTAGAGCTATGCCCGAAATTACGCTTCTCTCTTCATTCTCCTCTTCTCCTGCTGTCTGTAGGCTCTCTTCTATCTCTTTCCCTCTTAAATTACCTGGTATAATGTATATACATTTCTTTTACTGTAGATTATTATTTGATCCATATTAGCATCTACAAGTAGAAGCGTAGACTAATTAAGTGCTTTAGGGCCTACTTTCAGATTATGGGCAAATTAGATTATGGATTAATGTGTAGCTTGCATTGTGGACATGGTCTATAAATAACTCCAGATTCTATTCTTTTTGTAATTTTAAATAAATTGAAGGCACATTATGACATAACTATAAACATAAATTGTTAACTGCATATATAAAATATGTTAAATCCAGACAGATAGCATGCTACCCAACATCTTATGTGTTGGTAGTTAACATATTCTGTATCCTTAACAATTTATGTTATGTGTTGTAATTACTATGTTACGATCCTTCAATTTATTAATAGGTACATAAATTATTAACTGAAGGTATAGAATGTGTTAACTTCAAATACAATTTTTGGATTAAGTTTCACAATGCAATATGAGCCCTGGTCCATGATATAACAAATGGAGATTATGCTAATGACAATTCACAGCAAAATATTCCTTGCTTCTTTGTTACCAAGCATAGTTAATCATTTCAATTATTTTTAACATTTCAGTTGAATGGTATGCTTATTTTGAACTATGGTCATCATGTATATTCATCTGAATCGAACTTCATGTAGTATATTTTTCTTTCTGCATGCCCATTTTTGTTGAACTGCATAAAATTATGTTAATTCTGAGTTTGAATTATTCTTTTTATTTGACTTGATGTTCATTTTAAATGAAATTTATGTTTTTTTTTTTTTTAATTGTAATCAAAGTTTCAAGTTCATTGCAATTCAATGGAAATCAAAATGTGCCTCTAAATTCTACCTGAAAGCTAATAAAAATGAACTTAAAGTGTTGTAGAGACTTAGAAGGGGAGGGGGGATGACACAAGAGTGCAGTGCTTGCATTAATCTCCAGTTCTCCACTCCAGGAGTACTGAATAACAACTGATAATTCAGACTTGCTTCATTATAATATTTGAAAGATGAAAATCAGCTCCTATACAGTTATAACTTTTTTCAACATTGGATAAGTGCTACTCTCTTGAAAGTATATCATGTTGGGAGGAGGTGAGGATAATCCCAAAAACTGAGTTGTAGTTTTGAAAAAAAATCTTGAAATTTTTAATCAATAGAAATTTCTGGAGACTAAAAGAAAGATGCATCATTTGGACAAGGCAAATAACTACTACAGGTTTTAGATATTTCTCTTGGTTTAATGCTCTATCAGTAACCATTTTTAAGCATTTGTGCCTGTAACTCTGGTGTCAAATGCCTCTTGCCCTTTTTGAATTGATTGTTTGGGGGATGAGTTGAGGATACCCCAAAAGTTTTAGTTGAAATTGTGAAAGAAAGGAAGAATTAAAAGGAACGAAAAAATGTTAAAATGAATAGAATTTCAGAATGTTGAAACAAGAAATGTATTATACTATTATTTGTACTACACAAAAACTACTATAGTTTTAAAATATTTATCTTGGTTTGGCTTTGTTATTAGTAATCATTGTTGAAATTCATATTCTATTAAGTCTGGTGTCAATTGTCTCTTGCCCTTGTTGGATTAATCTGCTGTTTGGCTGTTTGGGTTGTGAGAAAATGTAGTGATGATTATTAGGGATTAGATTTGTACCCTTAATCAAGCTGATATTGATTTGCATTGCCCAATGTGGTGAGTTGATCTTTCAAAATATCTTCTTTTACTCTCTGTACGAGCAATCCCTAATGTCAACATTTGAATTCAGTAGCATGTGAAAGTCAAACCTGAACATCTTTATATGGAAGCATTTCAGAAACTTCTTAAAGTTTCTTCTTTGTATGGTTGTTCCTATAGTTGATTTCTTCTTGTCTATCTATAGGCGTTTCTGCCTTTCATTGTTTCGTAGGTTAAACACTACATTCCAGTTGATTGTCTTGATTGCATTCCTGATGCTTACATTCTCATGAGTTAGAAACAAAGTTATGGTACTTGTGAATGTTTACAGTTCCTTTCAGTCAACTTAATGTGTGAAAGTAACTACATCTTATGCTTACTTTTTGTAGGATAAGCACTTTAGGCCTTTAATGGGAAAACGGTAGTTCTGGATGTAAATTCTGTCAAAGCAATCAAGAAAGAAATGGATATGAAAAGACGGTTGCCGGAATGGATGGTTTGTATGCCTGCTGCTGGTCATGGGAAAAAGAAATCCGAAACTCAAGATATCAGTAATGGTGAAAATGTAGAGGAGGTGGAGGTTACAAAAAAATCCAAAATGAAAGATGTAAAGGATGGACAGGTAAAGAAAAAATCGAGAACTAGGGATGCAAGCAATGGTGAAAGTGGAGAGGAAAGAGTGAAGAAGAAATCCAAAACTAAATACACAAAGTGTGGTGAGCATATAGATGGAAAGGTGGTGGAGAAAGAAACCAGAAGTAGAGATGTGAACACTTGTGAAACTGCATCAGACTTAAAGTTGAGACAGAGACAGACTGGAACAAAACATACGAGGGCAAGGGCAAGGCATGATGCAGAAGACCTGAAGGGGGAGTCGTGTTTGCTTGTAAGATGTGAAACAACACAGAGAAGCAGGAGAAAGGTAAGCCTAGAAGATAACAATTGTAATTATGAGAGTGACTTTGAGATGAGGAAGCCGTCTGGAGTAGCAAAAAACATTGATGAAGCTGAGCCTCCTTTGAGAAGACAAAAAACAAAAGCAAAGAGCTCTGTGTTTGAGATCACTGATAAAAATGAAGACTTGCCACAAATTGAAGATGATGAGGATTTTAGTGTTCAAGACTTAATGAGCATTGCTGAGGAGGTGATTTGCTTTATGTCAATCTTAGTGATTTGGATAACATTTCCTTTGAAATACTAGGCCCTGCTGGCAAAGTTAAAATTTAAAACTTGATAGTATTAGGAATCTCAGATATTTACTTCCATGATTTGGCAGTATGCCAGTGAAGATGAAGATCTGACCGTTGATGATCTGTTGACTCTTGCCAAAGAGGTAAGTTTTGATATTTCTATTCTATTTACTTTGATAGAAGAGTAGTTCTTTAATCTTCTAATTAATATAGATTTATATTGCTAGAATACAATTTCTCAAATCCCCCCTCCCTTGTAGTGTGTCAATGAAGAATGCAAAGGTGAGCAAAATATGTCATCACCCAGAGAAAGCACAGCAGCAATCCCACTTCGAGACACTGATATATCTGCAGGCCCAATCATCTTAAAAGGCAGTATATCAGCTAAGGATACATCAAGCAGTGAGGCTCTTCCTAAACCAAACATCACAGGAAGTCCCACACAAGATATGCTGAATTTGTTTTTGGGCCCTCTATTAAAGAAAACTCAAGAAGAAAAGGAGGTTGAAGTAGTTAGAGACGACATATATTTTGCTTATGATCGTGACCTTAAAAGTTCAAATCGAAATGTTGATTTCAAGGATCTTTCAGCTCCATTGGCAAAGAAAAAAAGCAGTCTCAAAGACAAGGTAGCAATGTTATTTGATTAAAGTTTAGGTTGGAATAGGAATATATAATACTATAGAATGAAAGGACTACTGATTAAGATGCTAGATTTCCTGGTTGGCATCTACTCCCTGAATATACATATACTAAATAAGTTGCTAAATGTAATATATCCTCTTATATATATATATATATATATATATATATATATATATATATATATATATATATAGGATTGTGTTCAAATGAGAAAAATGCGTCCAGGAGAGAATTGAGAACGCTTCGCAGTGCAATCTTAGTTCTTTCTTGGGCGCCCTTTCTCATTAGAACGTGACTATCGTTTTTGTCAACTATTCTTTTTTGGACACTTTTAGGGTGTGTGTGGTTCGCACATGGTAATCGGAATGGATATCAAATACTTAGTAATGGTAATGGGTTTTGGTGAAAGTATTTTGCATGTTTGATAGTAGGGTGGAATGTGAATGATTATTAATAGTTGGGGAAGATGAGGAAAGGAAATGAAACCCTTATTTTATTAGGGAATGAGTTTTATTTTTTTAACCAACATGGTTGGCGTGGTGGTTCAGCAGTTTAGCACAGCGTCCCTTAAGCATGAGGTTGGAGGTTCGATTCCTACCCATGTGAATGGAGCAAACCATTTGGCCAGCCCTCTACCACTTAGTGTGCTGACCGTTGGGACGGAGGATTAGTCTTCTGACCCTCGGTTGGAGGGGAAAACACAAAAAAAAAAAAAAAATAGTCATAGTAGTGTTCTAAAAACCAAACAATGACAATGACTTTGATAGCTAAACCTGTCAACCAAACACACTCGTAGTCTTTCCTATTTTAAGGGCAATTTTTTTCTCTTCATTTTTTTTTTTTGTTATTTTTTCAGTTTCAACTGGTTTAATTGGTTTAGAACTTTAGGTTACTTCAATCCAATTCTAATTGTTAGGATTCAATTGAAGACTCAAGTCACTTAACTTCATTTGCTTCACCGCTCCTTCACAGCTTTACCAGGCAAAATAACGAGAGTACCGTCGTATTCCTCTAACATTGCCGTAATTCTTTGAAGTTTTTTCGATATATGGTTTCCTCAACATGACAATCCTATGGTATATATCATGCCCGCAATGTGGAAAGTGAAAAAACATGCACCGACATCTCTCATTTGTCCTGCAACTTTTAGTCATAGTGTTGCAGTAAAAGGATCGTCCATTGAGTGCATAAGAATCATTTGCCTAAAAAGTTAACCTCGTTGTAGAGATGAAATATACATGGCTCATAAATCCAGCTCGGTTATGTGTGTAAACACATGGAAGTTCTCTAATTTTTAACAACATATTGCAATGTTGTTCCTAAGAAAGAGGGTTAGGAACTTCAGTTGCAGACATCTTGTTTGTTAATTTTATGAGCTCTTGGGTCTTTGCATCCATTCTCACGTCGTTTTTCTTCATCCTCTCAGCAACAATGAGTGGCATTTTTCCGGCTTTCATGTAGGTTCGTTATTGTTCGTAGAAGCAAGATATATATCTCTGAAGGAGCGGTGAAACTAATGAAATTGAGTGACTTGATTCTTCAATTGAATCCTAACAATTAGAACCGGTGTGAAATTAACCTAATGTCCTAAACCAACTAAATCGGTTGAAACGGAAAAATAACAAAAAAAATATGAAGTTACAAAAATGCCCTTACTAAAAATATGAAAAGTCATGGGAATGACTAAAAGTGTAACACCCCCAATTTCTAACATTCGAGCCTAGATTATGATTAAGAACTTAAAGTATAAAAATAAAGATTTAAATACTAATTAATCAACATCATTGGATTAACATACTAAATGTCTAGGGGATGCCACTGCCGTAGTTACCTGCATAAGACTAACTACCAGGTTAAACCATAAGAAATTCAAACATCTACAAATCCAAAATGATAAGGGTTCGCAGACCTGGTGCCCAAGCACCATACTGTGCCAAAAGATTATCCAAATGACCAATTAATACAAACTAGTCATCAAGAGTTAAGAAATCTCTCATCAAAACATAGATAATAAGGGTATACAACTAGGAGCTAGAACAAAATGATGCTAAGCTAACTAACTCCTCTAAAGCGCCCTCGACACACATTAGATCAAACCTGAAAAGGGTTTTTAAATCCCAAGGATAACAACTAGTTACCATAAACATATTAAGTATAAACCACTCAACCCTGTAAAATAGGTATACACACATACACACACATGTATATATATATATATATATATATATATATATATATATATATATATATATATATATATATATATATATATATATATATATATATATATATATATATATATATAGACACACACACATATGTATACACACGTATGTATCCCTATGTCTACACACATATGTATACATATGTGTACACACATATGTTATGTATGTATACATATCTATATAGACCTCACTGCCTCACTGCACGAAACCTTGATTTTTCATTTGGTGGCCACCGACCTCTGGCCGAAGCTTTGACCCTTTGACGGAGCTTCCTTTCTTGGTCGGCGGTCTCCTATTTTCTTTTATTTCTTTTTTTATTTTTTTAGTTTCATAATAAATTCCACTGCCAAATTAGCCATCAACTTTTCAAGGATGTTGCGATAGTTCCAAAAATCTAAAGTTTATGGATTTTGCCAGATCTGGATAAAGAGGTGGTCATAAAAAGCAAGTCTAAACAAAAATAATGTGAGCCTGATCTTTGCTACATGATTCAAAAAATCCCCACCTGTAAAAGACCAATATGAAGAACTTAAAGCAGACCTTGCCAACAAGGAAACATTCCTTACGAGTGAGGTGTTGAGAGAAATGCTCCATCAGATCGGTTGAAGTGCTCGTGGAAATGTAAAATCCCACTGCGATAGATTCTTCCTTGGAAGTCAAGAAAGGTCGGTGGCGAGCTACGTCCAAGCTGGTGTGTGATGGCGGAACGGCTAAGTTATGTAACTGAAAGTAATGATCGATCAAGCGAGAAGCCTTTGTGAAGCAAGAGCTCATGGTTATTGCCTTCGGAGACTATAGATCTTCTTGTATTGCCCCATTCGAAAAGTGAGACGAAAGAGGGAGGGACATTAGGGATTCCCTTACTAACAATTTGATTCTAGTGGATCCACAAAATAAAGTTTAAGAGGTGGTGTACTATTGTTTCTCTTTTCTTTTGTGTTCTGTTTTTTCTGTGTCTTTCTGTCGTTTGTGTGACGAGTTTGTTTTCCTCTCGTTTCTTTTGGCAAGTTCTTTTTTTCATAAATGTGAACCATATAAGTTGGTTATGGCGCATGTGAACTTCATCTTGGGTGACAAAGATGACAATGAAAAAGAGCAGCTGCAGCTTAGCTCGATGGATATATTGTCAATGAACGACATATGAAAAACATATACTCAAGTGGTGTGTAGACTTTTCAACCAAAGTTAGTTTTGACTACATTTGATCGATTCTTCAATGATATTAAAAAATCTTTAAGTTCATCCAACGAATTTAAGTTCAAATTTGTGAAACAGTCTGCGAATCAAGTTCTTTGTAGCATTGTTAGGGAAGTTGTTTCTATGTCTGACTGTAAGGAATGATATATCGTTCCATCGATTCTATTTGTAATGGCTTCAACTTATGATTAAATGAAGGGAAATTGTAATTTTTGCCCCTCCATAATATGCCAATTATCAATGTCACCCCTGAATTATTAGTGGTGTAAATGTTACCCCTCAATTTTTAAAATCGGTACATATATTGCCCCTCCAGTACCGACAGGAGGGGCAATATTTACGCGAAGTCCCACCATTAGAGCCCAATGGTCCCATGGGGCTGGCGGCAGAACTTCAAGCCCTGCCGCCTAAGTCCCGCGGCACCACGGCATTGGGTGATAGTTAGGGGACATGTAGCCAATTAGGGAACATAAGCATATCCCGTGCACCTTGATGTGTCATATGTGCGTTCAGGTGGAGGAAACGGCCCAACACTTATTCGTGGATTGCCAGCGAGTTGTCGCGATGCGGTCTTACATGGGGCTGCTGATGGTTGTGGGTTTTAGTGGTGAGGTGGAATATAAGTGGTAAAACGAAGAGTCTAAACTCACTGAGTGTCGGTCTCACGAGGATGATAAATTGGAGAGTACAAGCTTCCTATCTATCATTGTTTAGGTAAAGCAAAGGGAAAGAAACAGAGTAGAGAGGGACATAGTATCATGAGTGTAATGTTGGGTAAGTTAAGTAATCACTAAGAAGAAAGAACGGATGGGGCTAGGATCTATTGGAGTTTGCTTCATTTCATACAAGAGAGGCTTGGTTTTACCTATTGATTTGACTGAAGGAGCTCGAAACACATTCCTGAGTGGCGTCACACTCAAACTCTCAATCCTCAGTCGGTTGGGGAATTTTATCAAACACCTTGCCTACGAGTTCCCTCCGGACATCATCTTTCCAGATTGAGGGCGGGAGATGTGAGCAGTGGGCTCTCACCCATTTGCGATATCTCGCCAAATGGGTAATCCTAGACTCTTGAAGGGATCGGGGCCCTCGATCCAACAAGAACAATTACAAACATACACACAATTTCAACAAATTAAAGGAAATCAAATCTCATATAAACATTTCAAATCATGAATACAAAACTCCTTCCATCCTAGCCCTTATCCTAAAATCTAGCCCTTCATGGGCTTCATAAACATCATAGCTATTTAAGATCAAGATGAAATAACAAAAGCAATAGAAAGTGCAGATGAAATCAAAGGAAGAAAAGATTCAATAAAGAGATTCGAAGAGCAAACAACAAGAGCAAGGGAAGAGTATACCCAAAATGAGATGTGAAACAATAGCAATCCAAATCCTCTCCTTCCTCCTTCTCAAAGTTCTCTCTACCCCTAATCTAAAATTGGAAGTAAAAACTATGCAAAAGTCCCCCTCTCCAAGTTGAAAATGATCCTCTTATACTGAAATTCGCGTAGGATTCTGATGTTGTGTTCACGCAGCCTTCACGCGTGTAGACACGCGTGGAGAGCTACTGGAATTCATCCACGAGTGCTACACGCATGAATGAGGCATGGACGGGGAAGTTTCCTTGTCTTCGTTTCATCTGCTGGCTCGGGTTCGGTCTTTGCGTGCACCAAGGCCGGGTTTGTTCCTCTTTCGTCATGCATGTCATTCCTTGGTTATTCTAAGCTCTCAATCCTGCTAAAATCCTTTAAAACATACCACACAAAGCACTTTTACATTTGTTAGCACATTAACGTAAAAATACTATAGATTGAGTCATTTAAAGCATTTATTTGACAATAACCTTTCTTAATTAGTCCAAAAAGTTAGGTACTTTTGGCGTCTATCAGCTGCCTACTACGCTGCATGCCCAAGGTAATGTGGTTGAATGGTTCTTTGAGTCTTTGAGTTACTATCTACGCTTAATGAAGATATGAAATGTCAGTTTGTAATGATTTGCTAGGGTTTATGGGGAAGTAGGAATGATAAAGTTTGGAAAGGAATCCCCTTTGCATGCAGTACTTACGAACATGGTCCTTTTGTATCTAACGAACTAGAAAGCTGCGAACGAGAAGGTGATGGGGAAAACAGATGAGGGAGTTGAGATGTTAAAGTAGAAGCCACTGTGTCTTTGTCATGTAAAGCTGAATACAAATGCCGCTTTTGATGAAGGAAATAATGTGACGGGCTTAGGTTGGGTCTTACAAGATGATGGTGGCCGGTTCTTGGTGACAAAATAAATGTGTGTCCTGGGAAAGTATGAGGTTAAAGAGGCTGCGACGGTTTGTGTTTGTGAAGCTCTCAGTTGGCTGAAAGGGACAGGTATGGGGGACGCTGATGTGGAGACAAACTCCCAGCTAGTTTATTATGCTTTATGTTCAAACTTTTTTAATTCTGCTTTTGGTTTTATTATTGACGATGTTAAAGAAGTTTCATCCACGATAGATGATGTCGACTTCTATTTTATGAAGCGATCTGCGAATCGTGCTTCCCACACTGTTGCTCGGGAAGCTGTTTCTATGTCAAATTGCGGGGAGTGGTGACAAAGTGTTTTTTTTTTTGCATAGATATGCATAGTGGTTGAGGTGTCTAGGAATGTGGATGTATGTGTAATGATAAAATGAAGAGTCTATGACTCCCCGAGTGTCGGTCTCGAAGGAGGGACGTGGAGGTGTGTCAAATGCGAATACTTTCAATCAATTGAATCATGTGATGCAATGAGTATGGGTGGTGAATGCGATGAATGACAATTGTGAGGTGTAAATGATCATAAGGTAGTGAAATGCAAAGTATAGGAAATAAGGAATAAGATATAAGAAATAAGATATAAGAAAACAAGGGATTAGATCGTGTTCATCTATGTTGCATTCTAGTGTGTCTCAAGTAGTGGATAAATGGTGCAATGATGTTGGCTATTCAAGAGTGTCTTCTTAGTCCTTTTCCACCTCTGTGTTCTAGGGCATCTTAGGCTTAGGAGTGCCTTTTAGCAACCAAAAGCCCTAAGAGACATTTTATCAAACACTTTAGCTACACACCTTCCTACTATTCCTAATATGAATTCCATAGGATCTATGATTGCCACAAAGCTTCAATCTCAACTCAAATCAAAACCATGATAGAGTCAAGAACTCAATCTCTCAATAGATTGGCCAAATCCATATAAGATCTCATCAAAACAACAATCAATAGACAAGAATAGAATTTTCCAACAAACAAGACAATTGAATCCACAATAAGAAATAGGATCATCACACTAGCAACATAGCTTCACACAATCCAAACCCTAGATTAAACTAGCCACACATAATCAAGAATTCAAGATCAATATCTTATTCGATCTAAGAACAAGATAAGAAAAATAGATAAGATTAAAATAGAGATCACCTAGTAAATGAATGTGTTCTTCAATCCAAGCTTCAAATCTTCATTTACAAGGAGAAAATGCAAATCTAAACTATCCTAAAAACTAAGAAATGTAGATGAAAATGGAATTGGGGCTTGGGAAATTCTTGACCTCCCTAAAATTCTATCAAGTCTCCTTAGATAGTCTCCGAAATTTTGCCCTAAAAATATTTCCTCGTAGTGTCCCGTTCACGCCACCTTCACGTGTGAAGGCTCGCATGGACAGCTACTGGAAAGTGTTCACACGACCTTCACGCGTGAATGCCTTCCTTCGGGTCCTCTGGGGCTCCTGTCTTGCTCGGTTTGCTCATTTCGCTCATTCCTTGTTCCTAATGGCTCCCATGACCTCTAAAATGTCTCACATTGTACCAAAGGTAGCCTTGTGTGTGGTTAACGAATTTTAAAGCACAAAACATCACAAGATTATCACATAAGGATTCTAAAAATGCTATAAAACACCCCTATTTATACTCAAATATATAGGTGTCTTGGGAGCTTATCAAGTTTCCACACTTTACTTTTTGCTTGCCCTCAAGCAAGACAATACACTTCTAAGCACATAAGCTTTAGAGAATACTAATGAAACATTAAAACAAAACGTAAAAAAAAAAAAAAAAAAACATTCATAAAGCAATTATTAAACCTTGGGTTGCCTCCCAAGCAGTGCCACCTTTTACGTCTCTAGCTAGACGCAATGTGCCTCTTTCCTTTTCAACCCTATTCCTTTGCAGCGGTTTGAAAGCATTTTGGTACCCAAGTATTCTTCCAGATTAGTTTTTCATTCTTCCATTTCACCTTGGTCTTGGTCTTTGCCTTGACCATTGCTTTCAATTCTTCATCCTTCTTTTTCCACTCTTTCTTTTCCTTCCTTCTCGGTTTGTCCGTCAAATCTCAAGGCGATTTCGCCCGAGCTTACGTCTATACGAGCATGACATGTAGCCAAGAATGGTCTACCAAGTATCAAAGTCCCATTTTGCAAATGATAAAATCGACAGGCACTAGAAATTTTCCTACTTTGACTAATACATCCTCCGCTAAACCTTCCGGATACCATGTGGTTCCGTCGGCTAGGCGAAGTGTAAGCCTCGTCGGTTTCAAATTAGGTAAGTTTAATCGTTCAAAAGACTAGAAGGCATCAAGTTGATTGAAGCTCTGAGATCGACTAAGCATTTGGAAAATTCATGTCCTTTATAGAACAAGGGACTACTAAAGCTCCTGGGTCACCCTTTTTTACGGGGTAACCCGTAGTCATGCAAGCCGATATCTCTTTACTCAAACAAGCATAGTTATCACAAGCATCATCCTCAAATAACTCACGACATTGCTTATCATTAAAGAATTTTTGAATAAAAGCATTAAATGTACCTATTT
>CP025654.1:9953027-9984100 GCA_003576665.1 Ipomoea trifida
AAGCTCTCCAATCGACCTTGCTTGAATTCTTGGATATGTCACCTAATCCTCATGGTCTTGGTGATTGGGAAAAACTCATTCATGAATTCTTTGTGTAGCTGCTGCCATGATCTACACTAATTATCAACCGAATTGTAGACTTCGATGCACTAAAATAGCATGTTGATGTACTTAATTTCAACTTTTAAAAGTTCAAGACCTAATATACTTCTCAATTTCTCATATAAGGTTCGATGGTGTATTTGACCAATTTTTTTTTTAAATCATGTTTTTTATGTTTCGTAACAAGTTGTGACCAAACTTCTTAAATTTATATAATTTTAGTAATATGGGTAGAAATTAAAACTACACCTCAACTCTTTTTCCATCAGTCTTCACGTGTTTGAGTCTGTTGATAAAATCCAACCACAACCAATTACGAATTGTATCGGTGTAACTAAACCAAATACATATAAGCGTGTGTTTGGTTTGCACATAGGAATCAGAACATACATCAAATACTTGCTAATGGTATGTATTTTTGTGAAATTGTGAAAGTATTTTGTATATTTGGTAGTATTGTAGAATTAGAATGATTACCAATATTGATATTTGATTATGTATAACCCTATAATGTGAATAAAGATTTTTTGAGAAAGTGAATAAAAGTTTTAAAAATCAAGGTAATTGATTCTAATATAACGACATTCAAAGCACTAATATGAATAGAAAAATCAAAACAAAAATCTAAAAGTACTAATCCAAACTTGAAATCATATTACCAATAACATGGAATGATACATTTTTTTAATTAGAAAATGAGGTTTTTAATTGAAGGGACAATCAAATCTCATAATTATGTTTTAAAAAGTTGTCAATCAAACACTAACAATGATTTTTTATTCCCATTCTTAATGTGTAAATCCATGAACCAAACACACCGTAATTTTGTTGCTTCTTTTCCTTTATACAAAAAGAGAAATAAAAAACCAAACCCAAGCCCAAAACGATTATATTATGCACCATTTAATAGTTGAGTAATACAATATAATTTTAATGGTTTTGGGGTAAATTAAGAAGCAAGATGATATAGGCCCTGTTTGACAAATTATGTTGTGGACCCAGGTCCACCTTGTAAGGTGGACCTGGGTCCAAAACTACATCGTTTTTGTCTTTTTTTAAAAAAATATAATTAGTAAACATATTGTTGAATATAAAGTTGTCCAAAAATGTGTGAATGTAAAGGTTTCAAAGTGTGAATGTAGAGTATAGAAATCGTGAATGTAGATTTATGATTGTGTGAATGTAGAGTTGCCCAAAAATGTGTGGATGTGGAGATTTCAAATTGTGAATATGAAGTATAGAAATGGTGAATGTAGAGTTATGCATGTGTGAATCTGTAATAGAGTTAAAAAGTTCTAGCAACTTGTAGCCCTGTAATGTGTGAATGTGGAGCATAGGACCTATGAATATAGAGGTTTGAATGTGTGAATGCATAACTGGTAATATATTTACTAAACATATAATCCTGTAATGTGTGAATGTGGAGTATACAAATTGTGAATGTAGAGTATAGTTATGTGAATGTAGACCCAGGTCCACCTTGCAAGGTGGACCTGAGTCCATGGCATAACAACCCGGTAAATAATCCGCCTATCAGCCAATTTTGACTTATTTGACCCCTATTAGTTGTTTGGTTAATAAGTTTTTTATAACTCCAAAATACTAAAATTCAAAAGGCTACTCAAAGTAGCATTTTCAATTAGCTTTTTGAGTAAAAAAAGTATACCAAAAAGCTAATCTATCAAACAACTTTCTACAATCAGCCAATATTATCAATTAATCATACCTTTTAACCCAATCAGCCAACCCAATCAGCTAACATCCATTTACCAAATAGGGCCATAGTCTAATGCCACGTGAAGGTTTAGTCAAATATCACTCTAAAATTTCTTAGCTTCAAAAATATACTACGTATATATCACATAAGATATACGATGTTTACAACATTGAACTATGTTCATATATTCAGAATTGCAATACAATAATGAGGGGGGAAAGTAAGGAAAAATAATGATGTATCATTACAAATAATCTCACTTCGAGTTGGCTAAAAATTAATTATCTCTTCCAGCCTCAAACTGCTTTAAAGAAGCGGGACCTGAACAACGTGCAGACTTAGTTTGAATGAAAATATGTATGTGTGCATGTTCCATGCAGACAATAAGGATAAAGGCTAAAAATATATTGTCTAGCATTATAAATAAAATAGGACTAGTCTTCAAAAATTAAAAAAAAAAAATTAAAAAAAAAAGGACTAAGGACTATTGATATTTTTGTAAATAGAATGGAAATTATTTATAAAACGTAAATATTCTTTTTATTTATAGTAATACTGTAATAGACACAATGACTTTTTGGTAAGATTTTATAAGAATTGATACCATTTTTTATGCTTTGACATACATTTCTTCTTCTCCCAAAAGATTAAATCCCCAACCCTAAGGTTCCCCACGCCCCAGCTAACAAAGAAGGTGGGAGAAGGTAAATTACGGTAACTCAATGGCTCAGCAGACAAGACTAAAGAATCTGTCACTTTGGATATAATTCCTACACTATCATTGTTGAGTTTCGATACTGCCAACTAAACCACTAAGCTAAGCCCGTGCGGACTTTGACTAACATTTCTATTGTGCGGCCCGTGCGGGCTTCGACTAACATTTCTATTTTTAGACTAAACTTATTCCCTTAGACTTTTCATTCAAGATGTCCAAAATACCCCCAATTTTTGGACATTTGGAAAGAATTGAGTTTAGTCAATTCAAAAAGTCAAAAAACCCAATTAATAGTTAAAAGACTAAAAAGTAAAGATAGCACTATGATGGAGAGATAAAAAATAGTATTTATACATAATAGGAAGTGAAAGATAGGCATATTTAAAGAGAGCTGAGGAAACTTACAAGTCCACAATAACAGTCGCGCCCATTTCAATCACTCTCAGCAAGCAAGACAAAGAGTTCTTCATCCTTGATTGCACCCGTCTCCATGGTTCTTTCCAGTATACTGAATCCCCCAGCATCCTTGATTGACGCTCGGGCACCCCTGGATAAGCATAAACACATGTTATGGCAAGGCAAAGGCTGGGTATTCGTGTAGGAACTAAGTGCTTCAGCTTTCACTATTAGCTCATTGGTTCGATCTCTATTAGAGTTTTCGACCTATCACTTACATATGCAAGTTTAAAAGTTAACGAAAAACATGGGTAATCCTCCCAATCAAGATAGCTAAGGATACAAATTTCTAACTACAAGGTCACGAGTTCGAATCCCAGCCTTCTTGATTTGAGCTGGTCAGCTATGGTCTATGGACAATTTAGGCTGGTTTACCTCCTCGTGGTGGCTGCAGGTTTCCCTTGTCACCCCAAAAGTTAACAGAAAAACATATTGACTAAGTTTAATGTTCATAGATTAGAAACACAATGTCATACATTGGTTTGAGCTGGGGATCCTTTGTCGGCTAGGATCACAAGGCGGGGTTTAGCCTGTGTACACCCTCAGGTAGTGGCTGCAGGTTTCCCTTGTCACCCCAAAAGTTAACCGAAAACATATTGACTAAGTTTAATGTTCATAGATTAGAAACACAATGTCATACATTGGTTTGAGTTGGGATCCTCTGCCAGCTAGGGTTATAAGGCAGGGTTTACCCAATGCACACCCTCGGATAGTAGCTGCGGGTGTCCCTTGTCACCCCAAAAGTTAACAGAAAGCATATTGACTGAATTGAATGTTCATAGATTAAAAACACAATGTCATGTGCCATCTCATCTCAAGTGTATAATAAATAGGGTAAAGAATATTCAAACATGATTTGCTTCATAGTAGTTGAATGCTCATTTGAGGTGGATATAAGATTACCTTCTAAGCAAAAATTTTGCCAATTTGTTGTTCCCTGTAGAGACGCAATGCTGCAGAGCGGTCCTTCCATGGAAGTCACGCTTGTTTATATTCGCACCGAATTGCAGCAGCAGTTCAACAATTGTAGGATTGTCAGTTTGGCATGCCAGATGTAACAATGAACAGCCTTGAAGACACAACTTGATATTCTCACAGGTTGCTGGATCATGCTGTTTCTTTTCAGAATCTTGAAATCCTATTTGAGGTTCATGTTCGGTAACGTGATGATACAGTGTCATACCAGCCACCTCATCGTAAGTGGCGTTGACTATGTTAACATCTGACACTACGATGAATCGATAGACTTCCTTTAAATCGTTTGCCTTCACTGCTTCCCAGATGCTTGTTACATCATTTGTGTTATATGCAAAAGCTTCTTTGTTGATGAACAACTTTTCTACATACTGGATCACAATAAGCTTGAATCAATGATTCAATGTTTTCCAATAACTTCTGATGTCAATCTAAGGAACAGTTACGTGCCTTTTCTTGAAGGTTTCCATAATGCAAAGCATGCATACTATGAAGGCGAAGTAACTTGTAATAACAAAATCTTTGAATTGAATTCATTTAAAGAAATATCTTGAGAACCGCTATCATATTCCATGCTTGGCATTTTATATAATATGTCGTTGATCTCGATAAAAGCATCACTCACATATTCATTCCATACTCTTCATATTTTGTTTTACTGAAAAAATTGCAGAAAACTTATGTATCCATTATCCAAAATCACCCCTTCTTAGGATATATTTAGAACAAGGAGCTACATAAAGATATAGGAAGTCTCTACAGCAGAAATAATAGAATCAATTTTTTAGTTACTTCAGGATCTGGGAAATATTGGCTAAGAGATACAGAATGGATGTCAATATAGAATATAAAGAATAATTTTCAGGAGAAAGATATGCACCTTCGCCAGAATGTACTTCTCCTTTTGGTGAAAAGCATCAGCTGGGTTTGGTTTAGAAACAGAAACAGTGCTCGTCGTCCTGAATGGATGATAATTTAGAAATAGAAGGGGCAAGTAGTACTTCAAATTGGAAATGCTATGTATAATTTCTTTCAACCACTGCACTATTAAGTATGGAATTTAACATAATAAGCAGGTTAGCAGGAAATATAAATTTTCATTTGTTAGAATGGAATTACCAATGAATACAAAATAATAATTAAAACATTCTAATGCACAGAGTGCCCTATTTTGATTAAATTTAGCCTGACCTAAAAATTTATGCATATTAGCTGGACTGTTGTTCAAATATGAAATACAAACTAAGGGTGTGTTTGGTTCGAACATGGGAATCGAAATCGAAATGGGAATCAAATACTTGGTAATTGGAATTGGTTTTGGTGAAAGTATTTTGCATGTCTGGTAGTAGACTAGATTTGGAATGATTACCAATATTGTTGTTTGGTTATGTATGACCTATAATTGTTAAAATACAAAAACAAAAAATCAAGGTAATTGATCCTAATATGATGACACCCAAAGCACAATATGAACAAAAAATCAAAACAAAAATCTAAAACCACTAATCCTATGTAGTGAGGAGACGATAAAATGAGGGATAAGGTTGAATTAATGGAATGATACCTGATTTAAATTAGACAATGAGTTTTTTAATTATAGAGGTAATCAAATCCTATACCTGTGTTTTAAAAAGTTGTCAACAAAACGATGTGTATGACTTTCATTCTCATTCCTTGTGTCTAACCCCATGAACTAAACACACCCAAGTTTATTACTTCTTAAAAGAATTCCCTGATGAGAAATTATTACTTTTTTCATAGTACCTGTTCAACCTACATAAAAATGGTTGGCATCAACACCCTTCAACTTATAGATTACAAGTATATGACAATAAAGGCATAGCAAATAGCAATAAATGCCAAAAAATAGCTTGCTAGAATAGTAAGTATTTCACAAGGAAACATACTCATTGTTTGGAAGTGCAAGCCGCTCCTCCCACACGGAGTTACAATAAGAATTACCCAATGTTTGAAACAAGTCCACTACAGTAGGTTCCCAAACTCTGACATCTAAAGTTATGGACCTTACCTGCAGTTAGTAGAGTATCTTGACAATCAATCAATATCAGAGATTGAGAGCAATTTAATTACTTTCATTACAGTCATGCATTCATTGCAGGTATCAAAGACCAAAATGTAGTATGAAAGATGTTTGAGGGGGGCAAAAAACATTCACCATATAATGGTTACTACTTGGGGGGCATTTGGTTCAAGTAATCTGGTAATGTGAGGAGGGTAATCTACTAATATGATATAAAAGGTTATCAAGTAATCTCAAATCGACGGAAATATTATATTACTGCCACATACGAAACAAGGTAATATTAATGACATTGTTCTTAATCCTGCTTGCTCAACTTACACTCTTAAAATAGCCAACTGTTATCAGATGTATTATGCTTTCAGTGAGATGTATAATAAATATGAAATATGAAGGCTTGAAACATGGTGTTTAAACATTTTTAAAATGAACCTTGACACACATCATCTACATACCAGCAGGCAAACAAGTGTTATAGCAACCTCAGCCAATTGCATTTTTTAAGTCAACTGGATTAATTGGGTCAAACAGTAATTTGTGTACCTTAGAGATATGAACACCGAGATTTCTATGAATGCCAGAGCACTCTATGCAAATCAAAATGCCAAGATTAAGAGAAGCCCAATTAGGTTCAGAAACCCCACACTCTGCACACTTGTCATTCCCAGGAATTTCTCTAAGAATACTAGACACGGAATCAACTTGACCGACTCTCATGCTAGGCAGTGAACTTTCAATGTTTTCAAGTGACTTATCATTGATGCAAGCACCATAACTGTCAATGCCAATCTTGACATCACTTTGAATGGAATCTAGCTGCAGCAGACAAAAGAAATCTTAACAGACTTTATCAGGTAAGTATTTTACACAAGAGAGATGAGGTTTTCAAGAAATCAACCTGATTTAAATGAGAATTCAAGAGGGAAGCAATAACTCCTGTGATTTTATTCATCCAGTCAAGCCTATCAGCTTCATTTTCAGCCTGCCAAAATCAAGGAGAGAGTTTGAACAATTACTAGAAACACATGGATCATTACAAATGTTACAAATTTTTATAGCAACACACACACCAAATCTAGAACAACTTTAGCAAACAAAAAAGACCTTATTGCTAGTTTTAATAAGATCAAATGCAACCATAAATGATAAATCTTTTGAAACAATGCCTACTAAAGTCTAAGTGCATATGTCTTTTAAAACAATGCCTATTAAAGACTTCACTCCAATAATTAAATGAATAAAAAGGTTTTGAAGTTTTTGCAACATAAATTATTCCTTTTACTACACCATTCAGGTAGGCAGATTTAACCTTTAATCAATTAAGTTCAAAAGTTATAAATCTGGCATGCCTTAACAACAGATAAAGCATAACTAACAAGCTTAGCACAAAGCCACCTGTTCTTCACTCACACGACTTGCCCCAAAGTATACAAACCAAAATATGTATTTCCTATATTTACAACAATATCACTGCATATCATATCTTAGCCAAAAGTGAAACAAAAGTGTTCTTTTATGCATGCTGATTGCTGATTTTCACAGCAGGGCGTTGGTGGATGGAATATATAATCTTCCACATAAATGTTACTGCTTTTGGGTCACAAGTAAATCTTTAATTTCAAAGTATTCAGGCTAAAACTTTAATTCCAAAGTATTCAGCCTATCATCAGTGATGTGAATTTGTAGAGACATGTTTGTTAATTGAGATTAAAAAGGGGAAATTAGGAAGAGAAATCTTCAATTTTCTTCCCAGAAGAAATTTGTATGATGCTTTGTTGAACTGATCAGTTTTTCAATTCTATTAGTTAATAGAGGATCTATACAGTTCACAAGTCTAACAAGGCACTCGTGGCACAAACGCAACTGTAATGTGCATAACAGGGCTACCATATTTGTTCTGTCAATCAGCTATAAGGCAGAAATTGCATGATACTCCCTCTGCCCCACTATTTTGTCTTGCTTTCTATTTTTGGTAGTCCTTTTAACTTTTCTCCTTTGATAAGTTACCATTTTGTTTTTGTATATTAATTTTCCTATTGTAATCTTCTACCATTTAAAGTGACAAGACAATATTGGTGCACCTTAAACCACCAAAAAGGACATCATAGGCACATCATTCACTGCTTAATAAGGGAATTGATTTAACTCAAATTTGGAGGCAAAAAGGAGGATAATAAATTGCAATTGGCAGAGTAAAAGAAAAAGTTTATTGATAACAGCCACAGATAGAGTTCTGTTTTTAACTGGGTTGCAAGTAAATGGCCCCAGCCAAATTCTTCAAAAATACTTTTTGTTTTATTAATTTCCAGTGATTTACTGTATTTGTCATTCTCTTCCTTCAGTAAAACCCCAAGTACACAAATCATATTCATATACAGTAAAATAATTATAATAATAATAAAAATAGTAGTAGTAGTAGTAGTAGTAGTAGTAGTAGTAGTAAATAATAATAATAATAATAATAATAATAATAATAATAATAATAATAATACATTTGTATTTTCACCTGCAACGTGTAAGTTTTTGATGGTGATATTATTCTGAAGCATAGCCGCAAATCTGTATCTTCAGCATCAACTTTTATTATTGAAGTGCGAAGATCAACAGTACGAAATCCCAAACTGTCTTCACCAAGAGATGGTGACTTCTGATACCTTGCCCTAAATCTACTAAATACCCTACTATTGTGCTCTGTGCCAGGGGGTGGTGGAGATCCCTGGGAGAATAACAACAATGAAAAGTTGATTCAAAAGATTAAAGAAGACTAACAGTTGAATACCCACAGCATGCATAAGCATTATATCAATGATGAAAGGAATATTAAAGGATTTAAAGCTGGTACAAACAAATATGGCATCCTTTATCAGAACAGTTAAACAAAAGATCCATGGAAGGATAACTATTAGAATTTTCTCAAAACAAGGAGACATAATCTTTGGGTAAAAATGCTTTTTAATTAACCAGAAATACTATTTGGCAATTCCACCAATGAACAGGAGGGTTTCAGGTAGGAATGCGACTAGCCTTGAATCTAACAGATGCGGAAAGAAATCATTTGAACATAAAAAGGTCAGACTCCATGTGCAAGGCACCCACATCATGCAGATCAGAAGAAGGAAGATGCATGCAACCTTAGCTCTAGTTTTAGAGAGGTTCATTCCGACACTTGAACTTGTTGACTAAACAGTCAACAAGTCAACACTAGGCCAATTACCAGGCCCAAGTTTATATTTTAAGGTGTACCAATTGTTAAGGTAGTTAGACTGTCAGAAGTTGAAAGACATCTAACAAATATTGCAACATTTTACATTTGTACTCATTCCATACATGGCGCAAGCACACAACATGAAGGCACAATTTTCCATTTTATTTGCCTGCCATATAGCATGCATTTAATCACCATGTGATGAATTGAAGGAGTAGACTAGACTAGTAGTATATCTGAAGTTGTAGGAACCATGGGAAAGGCTGCAATTAAAATTAATTAATACAGGACTTGATTTCAGAGATGCAGTTGAGGGTCCTCTTTCTTTTGAAATCACAAGAGAAACAGATGTTAGAAACTAGGTTTCCAATGGCCCCAATTGCTTCCTAGAGGAATAATTAGTTGGGCATCACTTCTCAACGTCACCCAACAGAGGGGTCAAATGCAAAGCTACATACAATAATTCAACTTTACCAATAGGAAAATCTTCTGCAGAAACATGATTCATAGAGAACACCCTCTTCCTAGACAAGGAATGGCTAATTGATCAAGTAGTCTCAAATTTTGTTGGCATATCTATTCAGTCATCATATAAGATAGCAAAAGGAATAATTAGTATACCCCTGATCTGGGACCCCTGTGCCTATAATAATATAAGTTGCCAAGACTGTCAAGAACAAAAAATCTCCTCTTCCAATCAGCCCTCAAACTTGAAGATCTTTTCAAAAGATATCCCTGCTTGATTGTTTGAACCTGAAAGCATAGAGCATATTCAATTTTCAATGCAGAGGGGCCAGTGTTCATAGTCTAGCATAAATGTAGTTTAATTGAAGTGCAGTATGTCCAGAAATTTCTTTAGACACCAAAAATATTATCTTGCAGAGGTAGATTTATCTGTAGCGTAGGAAGATATTGATATAAGAAATAGGGAACATTTTGAAAGGTATTACTTACTTCGCTAGACTGCATAATTGCTTCTATATTTTTGTAAGAACTCATACCGACCCCATTTGAGCTAAAAGTACTTGTTGAAGTACTGATATTACTAGATGCCTGCATACGATCCAGCTCTGATTGTGTCCTGAACTCCTGAATCCTTTTGGCAAGCCTGTCTTGTTCAATTTTAGTCTGTTCCTTTGATTGTTGGGCATATGTCAAAACCTGATTATTGGAACAAGAAAATAGTAAAGCGCATAGAAACCACATCTAATATCCTATGCCAGTGATGTTAAATTATGCACTCAAGAAACATCTGAAACACTATTGACAACAAAAGCAAATATCCTTTTGCAACCATCAATGGGCAAACTACCACCCTCTTATCTTCCAGATGCAGGTCAGGAGTACTGGGTTCCCACCCCAATTACGTAGGAAATCCCTTTACCAAGGATGATCTAAGAGGCCTACAATTACCAAACAAGGGCAAGAAAGAAAAGCAGCACACAATCCCATCAAATACAACCCAAATATAGCAAAAATCTGATCAGTTATCCACATCATTCATTTCATTATAATTGGCTCTGTGAAGCGTGAACCATTCAAAACAATGTTGGTGTTATTGTGCATATGGAAGTGTATATTTCAACTCCATTCTGCCACATATTGAAAGTGGGGTAGGGCTAACTTGGATCTAGTTTAGAACAGTGTTTATAGTCTGTATTTTTTTATCTGGTTCTGTAGGTTCAGTGCATTGCATTTCTTTGATGTTTTAAGTACAGATAGCATTTCTATTGGTCTCTATTATTGCATGTTTATCTTTATTCTTGCATCCTTTAGGAGAAACTAATAGTTAATGCAGTTATAAAAAAAAAAAAAACAAAACAAAACAAAAAACAAAGAAAAAAACAAATTAACTTAATTAAATGTACAATTGAGGACCAAAGACTTTGTGGTCAAGCGGCATAGCTGTGGCCCTCCCAAGTGAGAGGTCACAGGTTCGATCCCCTGTGAGGGTGTTTGCTCTTTGTGCTTCAGTAGGTTGAGAAAAGTATGTATGAACAGATACTACATTGTAATAGAGTCAATAGTATTCAGGAAAAAAAAAAAAAAAAAAAAAAAAAAAAAAAAAGGGCAATTGAGGCAGGGCCATGTCTGAAACATTCTCAAGCACAATTAACTTCTGAATGAGGTCGATACAAAATTCCATAAATGAAAATTTTCCATATTACTTGTCCTTTGAACTTCATGTCTACAAAGACCACCTTCATGGACCACTCAACCTTCTGAATTTATATATAGAACAGATATTTTTAAGTCATATCACTGTCACATTTTTAATTTATGTGCAATTTTTTTCCATTTCTGACAAGATTTTACAAGATGAAAACATACATAATGATATTATTTGTAACAAATATACAATTGCTCAAAGTGGAATTACCCCTAAAGAAATTATGAAACATTAAAACCCATCATAATAATGCTTTCTTTCAAATCAAGTTTTCCCAAACATAGAATATGAACAATTTTTTCTTTGGCTTGGGAAAGCAACTATAATTTATTTTATTTCTAGAGAGAATTGCACTTTTGGTCCCTAATAATAGGGTAATAGTAGATTTAGTCCATGTGGTGTAGGTGTCACTACTTTTAGTCCCTTTGTTGTAGTAAAGTAGCACTTTTGGTCTTTCTGTTAACAATTTTGTTAAGATTTACTATTATTTTTCAAAAATCCTAGTTGCCTAGAGCTAGTAATAGAACTTTACCTCTTGTTTATCTCCTTCCACCAAAAGCACAATTCAACTCCATGATTTAGTGGCTAGAAACAAAAAAGTGTAGACCATTGACCTCCATTAAATTAATAGAAAATTACAAAATATTTAAAAAAATCAGCGAAATGAAGGTCAGTGGTATGCGTTTTTTGCTACTAAAGTGTGAAGTTAGATTGTTATTTAGGGGAAAAAGAGAAATATGAGGTAAATTTTCATTAATAGCTCTGGTCAACTAAGATTTATGAAGAGTAATGGAAAACATTGACAGATTTATTAATGGAAAGACCAAAAGCGCCACCTTGTTCACAATCCAAGGACTAAAAGTGGAATGAATCTGCTATTACCTTATAACTCAGGGATCAAAAGTGCAAATTTTCCCTTATTTCTAAAGGAAAGGAGGTACCTGATGAATGAAAGGCTCCATTTGGCTCAACAAGTCATGTCCCTATTTGGGGAGCAAGAGGAAATAAAATTTGTCAGCTTGATGAATGAGATTTGAATTTGCTATAGAGAAAGGAATAATTAATAAAGGAGAGACACACCAACTTAAAGTATCTTAGGTGAGCATCCATAATTGCACTAAAAGATTCCAAAAACTCGTACTTCTTTTTTGCCTCAACATTCATGAGAGCATTTACCTGAATTCCTTACAATCAACAAGGCAAAAAGATTAGAACATAGTGGTGATGAGTTTCAACAAGGTAACAACCAAATAGTCAATAATGCACTATACATACTAAATTAAAGCGGCTTCTTTCAAAAGCTGACTTTGAATTGTGCAGGTCCTGTGATAGGTTGAGCCAATAAGTTAGTCTAAGAAAAAATGAATATTAAACAGAAATGTTCAACCATAGAGTTGATTGCAACTTTGACCACTAACATTGAGTTCAGCATTTCCAGAGATACGAGCAAGATATGACATGATAGTCATCATGGACTTTGTTATGGAATATAGATATAATATATGGAATCTCTATAGATTAGGCATTCTTTAGGGATTTAGGTAGGTAGGCATATGGAGACTTAGTTTCCTATTCCTATTAGGATAGATTTGGTATCTAGTTTAGTATATATAGAGGCATAGAGAACAACCTATTGTACTCTTTCATTATAATATATTCATACATTCTATTATTCTCTGGTTTTCTCACATACTTTGCTTTCGCCTAACTGGCGGGTGGTTGTTATTCTCCACCCGCCAGGTCTTTCAATCCCTCAATTTCGACATGGTATCAGAGCCTAAAGAAACCCTAAATAAACCCTAGTTGTTCAGGGGAGTTCGTTGCTTGTTTTGTTGTTGTCAACCCCTTTTTGATGCTCATTGTCGTTTGGGACATGCTTCCCTTTCGTTGGTAAAGAATTTGTGTCCTCCGGATTGGAGTTTGCCTTCTTTACCTTGTGTGTCCAAGCTTGTATGGTCCATGTTGTGTTCATCCGGAGTTGCGGTATTGGTGGCGTTCAAGCTTTCGGTTCGGGGGAGTCCAATCCCAAGCTTTTTCGGTCCATGTTGTGTTCACCCGGAGTTGCGGTATTGGTGGTGATTCAAGCTTTCGGTTCAGGGAAGTGTCCAATCCCAAGCTTGTTCGGTCCAAGTCGAGTTCACCCAACTGTCCATAGGTATTAATGGCGTCCAAGCTTCTGTTGAAGGGGGAGTGTCCAATCCCAAGCTTGGTCGGTCCATGTCAAGTTCACCCTACTATCCGTAGGTATTGGTGGCGTACAAAGCTTTTGTTCAAGGGAAGTGTCCTAAATAGGGTTGAGTTAGTTCGTTATTTAGTTATTTTGGATTATCAGTGTAACAAGTTGGGCATGATTAGTATCTATGCTCCAACTTGAGGGGGAGTGTTATGGAATATAGATATAATATATGGAATCTCCATAGATTAGGCAGTCTTTAGGGATTTAGGTGGGTAGGCATATGGAGACTTAGTTTCCTATTCCTATTAGGATAGATTTGGTATCTAGTTTAGTATATATAGAGGCATAGAGAACAACCTATTGTACTCTTTCATTATAATATATTCATACATTCTATTATTCTCTGGTTTTCTCACATACTTTGCTTCCGCCTAACTGGCAGGTGATTGTTATTCTCCACCCGCCAGGTCTTTCAATCCCTCAATTTCAACAGACTTTAAAGAGATCTGGTTGACTAAACTGTAAATGTTAGCTTATACATACTCTTTTGAGATCACAACTATGAATTTGTTATGTGCTCCCGTCATGGGCAAGAAAACATAAGGAAAAAGAAAGAAAGAATAATAGTTGGAAAAATTAAAGAAGAAAACACTGGGTTTGCTTGAGACCCAAAACTCCGTTAGACCCTTTTTGGGATTGAATTTCTGGCTTCCTTTCATTAGAATTGGTTCCCCTTTTTATAGGGTAAAATACAACTCATAGGATGGCTAAATAAGCTAAGTAATATGCTGAAATCTTCCAATTTACTTCTAAATAATTAAACTACCTAAATTAATTCAAAGACTAAGAATAATAAGTTAAATAACTATTTAGTAATTTCTAAATAACTACTTATTAGTTTCTAAATAATTATTTAGTAATTTATTAATATCTAAACTATGTAATATACAAAAATAAGACTTCCTTAGCATGTATCAGAATTCAATAGAAGGGGGGAACACTTTGCATCAAAAGGACAAGGGGCCATACCAAATATGCAGTAGGTATGGCAATTTCCATGCCCCAAACCTGCCCCATCCTACACTTACCTAGGCCTGCACCACCCTGCAACTACACTACTTCAATCTCACAACTGTCCCTACCCCGACCCACACATCTCATCCGCCCTGCCACACCTGAGACTTTAAGGCCCAACTCACTAGTAGAAACTTCTTTTTTCGTTTCTTGAAACCAATCTCTATTGAGTTTCTTAGCAATTTAATCCCTAATTGACTTAAACATTACACTAATATTGTGTATATAAACACAGCTTCTAGTACTACCAACCTATCACTCCCTATAACTAAGGAATGCATAGGCCTATGCTAAGCATGCCCAACCAAATCAACCTCTAGTTTAACTTCATTTGGAATCATTCGTACCTTAACTTCAAAAGTATGATTCTTGAATTCTCACACATTAGCATTTCATTTTAATAACCCTTGAAGTTTATAGCACACTAATCAATAAAAATAAGCAAACCTAATTACAATCAAACAGCATTCCTATCAAAACATGATTATGTTTAGTTGCTCTTTCCAACTACTTTCATGTAGTAAAGATCAGATGAACAATCATGTCAAAAGTGAGATATACAGCAACATACAAATATAAAGATAAAAGTATAAAGTAAATTTGAGGAGAGCATACTTCTTCGAGTTCAGTAATAACATCATCGCGTGCACTCTTCTTTAGCGAGGCAAACTTTTCACGTGCCTGGCAATCCATTGGTAACCAGAATTTGTTAATGTAACCTTAAAACCCCAGGAATAAGGTAAAGAATCCAGACAAGAGTGCTGTTCTTTAAAAAATAAAAATAATAAGATGAACAATAAGTCATGTAGCTTTTTCTGTTTGGTAGTAAAATGAAACCGGAATCATTACTTAAATTGTTTGGATATTGAAAACTGTGGAACCGAAATCAGAAATCAGAATTATAAAAATAATAAAATTTAAAAAAAAAAATAAAAATTAAAAAAAGAAGAAATTCACCATAGCAATCAAATCACACTCTCTTTTTAGTGGTGATGCCAATTTGAGAAGGGAATTTTGCATAAATCTTAAAGGTTACATAAGTGTTTTAAAAAATTATACGGAGTAAAAGTATATGTATGGGAGCCTAGAGTTCTATTCAATCATCCCAAAATAAACTATTACTGTGTAGTAGCAGTAGAAAGTAATAACTAATAAAAGAATATTTAAGTGAGGAAAAATTTAAAAAGAAAATTAGAAATACACCATTTCTCATCTCACTCTCACAAGGCCTACAGAGTACAACCACCATTTTTCTTTTTCAATTTTTTTTTCTGTCTTCTTATTCTAGCTAGACTCTCTTCTTAAATTGACACTTTTTATTCCACTCAAATTAGGTTTGTTTCTTCCCCATGATATTGATCTAGCTTTCCCTGTAGTGAATATTCAGCGGGTTCAATTTTCCATTTAGGGTTTCTTCAATAGATGCATACAGTTGTATGAGTATGTTTCTGTTAGTATGTGTTTCTTGAAGCTGCGAATGAGTTTAATAGTATAAATTTGGACTCTTTGCATTTCGATAGAGGAAGAATTGCAAAGGAGGAATAGGCTTGAGGAGATGGAGAGCAAAAAGCCAGAATGAAACCTAACAAATGAATAGCAAACATATCTAACACTTTTGCTTCCGATTCCATCCTCAAAGTGGCAAACCAAACACCCCCTAAATGTTATTAGCAGTTTAGCACATGCTTGTTTTCAACAAAATGGAATATTAGATGTTCTGATGATCTGTAGTTTGCCTTGCACATTGATATGGAATTTTGAGGCTCCTGTTCTTTCTGGTGTAAGGAGAAAGAAAGCATGGTTTTCAGGAATTTATGAACTGTTTGAGCTCCTTGCATTTGGAATTCCTGAGGAGCTGCATCTAAGGGTCTGGAAAGTGGAGACCTGAAAAATGACTTCCAGTAATCATTTTCCAAATTTTCCAATGTGTCCAGGGAAAATAAAATCAAAGGAAAAAAGGTCCAATTTGGTGGAAAATGTCTTCCTAGAATTTTAGTCAAATGACGTTTTCCGAATTCCTTTTTCTCCTCTATCTCTCTCAGCTCCCTCTCTCTCTCTCTCTCATCTCTCTTCTCTATTGCAACCTTATGAAACAATTTTGAGCTGCAACATCACAAAAAAAAAATGGAAAACTAACTACAATTTGAAAATTCGCTTGATATCGCAGAACCCAAACTCGATATGTTATGTGAGAGCATAGAACTACATGACAAAGTTACGCAGCACGCACACCACCCATTGAAGCCATTTGACAAACAAGTGGAAGTCAACCAAAGATCAATACGTAAAGTAGGAACTTGACCTGGGTTGTTCAATATGCATGTACACCACCCATTGTGACAATTCATCGAATGAGTGGAAAAAAAAAAATTAAAGATTAAGGACACAGCAGTGACCTTGATAACACCACTCATTGTAGCAATTCGTGCAGCAAGTGGAAGTATATTACAATTACTATTATTACATAATTAATATTATATAAGAAATAACTTTATAATATATTTCTGTTCATTTTCCAAACAGAAAAATGACAGTTTTTTTACTTTCAATCAAACAGAAAAAAAAAAAAAAAAAAAAAAAAAAAAAAAAAAAAAAAAAAAAGAAGAAGAAGAAGAAGAAGAAGAAGAAGAAGAAGAAGAAGAAGAAGAAGATAGTTCTCTAACTTTCGACCAAACAGCAGAAAATCAAAAATGTTTTCCAAAAAATGAGTTATTTTCTGGAAAACATTTTCCGAGCTTCCAAACAGACCCTAAGTATAAAATTTTTCAAGCAAAGCCATCCAGTGAACCATAAACTCATATTCAACAAAATCCAAATGGTACAAAAAGAATGTAAAAAGTCCATGGCACAAAAAATGTTGAGGACAAGCAAAATTAGACTTATGTCTTTCCCAAGTGAAAGGAAGCAACCTTCAAAGAGTGATTTTTAGATTTGGCACAGACAGAACTTTTATTTGTACCAAATTTGATGATTCCTTTTCATTTTGCAGGGTTGTGAGAAAGGCAAAAAGACTTCTTTCCATCCTTGTATGTGCTTGAACTTTTCATTAAATATCATTCTCATAATTTGTAGTCAACAATATCTGCTGTCTTAGAATAAGCACCAGTAAGCTGACTAAGCTCTTTCTTTTAAGTTACTCCTACAAATCTTTACCTTTGAATTTAAAAATGTGTGGAGTTATTTAATATCATAAGCTCACTAAAGTGTCATTAAGTCTGAAAGTTTTAGTTCCCTGCACTCCCTTCAAGGGACACCTTTTCACTTTCCACTAGTAACTTGAACTTAGCCCCTCGAATCAAAATTATAACCACCCATTTCGAAGTCATTTTGAGATGGCTAAATCCAAGTCCATAATCCAAATAAAACAAAATAACAAAATTTATCTTCGCTCTTTATTAAGCCATGTGCACCTGGTCATAAGCAGTTGTAGCTTTGTCAAATCTGCGACGAGATTCCTGCATTAACAGAAACAAGTTATAATTAATCTAGGATTGTAATTTGACTGGTTCTAACTTGGCTATCAATATTAGCAAAGTGAAAGTAATATATTGTCAACAAATTGGTAAATCAAACTAAAATACCTATCTAATAGCGCTTCTTACTCATGCTAAATTCAACAAGAAATCTCCATTTTTTTTTCTGGTAAACCAGGAGGATGTTAACACACTTAAGAAGCAATTATTATAAGTCAGTTGCTGAAACCAGACATACGCAAAACACTTCTTATGAATGTATGGGGTGATTGTATAAAATCTATGAGTGGTGTTGGTTTATAACTATTAACGCCCATTTGTCATATATGCTATCAAGGCTTCAAAATCACCCTCTCCTTTTCTTTCACAAGCTAAAAATATTGATGACTGCTATTCTTTGATCACATTATATCACCAAAAAGGTATATACTGTCTTTCAAACAGCAGAAAAACAGCCCTCATGTTCTGTTTTACCTTGACATCTTGAAGACCAACAGTCAAAAATTCAGCCAAGCGATCAACAAGTACATGCTCCACCTACAAAAGAGAGCTGGTCATATTTTCAATAGTGCATGAAACATTAAAACAAAGTCTGCAATTGATAATAGAACCTCCAAAGCATGCAAACTTTATAGACTATGATATGAAGTTATGAAACATCTCATATTGGATGCAATCTAGATGTTATTTCCTAAATTAGTAAATTGTATCATAGGCATCATAAATTTCATGAAACAAAGGCACAGCAGACAGCCATGCATGGATAAATAAATAAAGAAGTACCTTTTAATTAGTATTAAAAAATAATAAATAAAGAGAGAGAGAGAGAGAGAGAGAGAGAGAGTGTTAAAAAGAGAAAAAGAAATCAGAAAGTTATTGGTGAATATTTAACAAATAACTAGCAACCGTATGGCAATTAATCAAAGTAATTTCACAATTGTATACTCAGACTCAGTCTAGCATCTGTTCCTGGAATGCAAAGGAAAGCAGGATATGTTGCTTTACCTGAGAACGGAGAAGTTCCTTATATGTAGCAAGCTCTCGAAATGCAGAAACAAATTTTGACATGATTGGGCCTGGGGGAGAGAGATAAGCATTGAAATGAGTCATAAATTGTGAGTTTCAGAACTATGAAAAATAGAAGCAGCACTATTCCATCTAGAAATGTTGCATATACTATTAGTTACTTTAAGCCCATTTATATGTAGCAAAAAGAAGTAAAAAAATATGTCATTGAAATCCTAAGATAGCAAAGTGTGCTCCATTAATACAAATTGTCAGACATGTGAGATATGTGTTCGCTAAGATGTCTAGAGGATCATAATTTGTCTTAGCTGTAACCAAACAAGAATACTAAGATACATAGAATACAGTGTAAACTTCTATTTAGGAGAAAATAGAGAGGAAGTATATGACAGTTGAGACGTATTAACAGAGGCATACGGATGCCCATGGTAGTATTTAATAAAGAGAAAGGAAAGGAAGGATAGTCTGAAACTTATTTGTTTAGTATGTATTAAGAAAGATGCTAATGCATGGTCTATGGTAGGCTTTGCACTAGAGAGAATTTATTGGAGAATATGCAGAAATAGCATCCATATGGCAGAACTCAACTAGATTATAAGGCTTGGTTGAGTTGAACTGAATTAAGACCATTAGTCCACAAAGATCAATTTCAACAATTTAAAATATTATTTATCAGAGATGAGAAAAGCATTGTATTCCTAATATCCAAGGCTTTTCCTAGATAGCAAACCCTCTTCACTAGCAGGGAAAAAGGGGGAATAGTTTTTATCCTTGCGAGGTAATATGAAGCCTGCACAGGAACTATCTTAGAGCAAGAGTTGTTATTCCTAAACTTGGCTGCCTCATTTTCTGTTCTCCATCTTCCACTATACAATGCTTGATTCCTCAAAAACTAAAAACACTAAACAAGAAATGCCATATTTAGATACCACCTTATAGCAAAGAAGTAAATGTCTGCAACTACTCTAACACCTTAAATCTTCAACTGCCAACAATTTAACTAACATATGCAAGGCTTGATAGCTCCTCAAGGGCATAATTTCACTTCAACCCACTTGTGTTTAAGAAAATAACTGCACCTAGACCCCCTGAGTTTTTATTCTCTATTTCACTTTAATCCATAATACATTTTCATTTCCATTGTAACCCTAGTATTTTTCTAATCCATAATTCATTTTCATTTTCATTTCCACTGTAACCCTAGTAATTTCATTACCATCTTTGAAGAAATAATTTTCTTAGTGAAAAATAGGAAAAACAACTGTTTTATTGTTGACAAGGGTCCGGGCTTAATTTCTAAAAAGGACTTCAAGTGCTGCTGGCCTAAATCTTACATGATCCATGTACAGTTCACCCTTCCTCCTAAGCAAAATTGCAAAAACACTAACCTAGAAGATCAATGGTTCAGATAACACCTTATAGTGAAGTACAATATTGCATCTTCACTTGACTTGCAGCACATGAAACACCACCTTGTACAGAACTCTTTGCAGCAAGGTGCTGTCAGTATACAAGCAATTTCTTTGGTGTTATTCCTGGTGTGGGGGTCGGGGATGGAGGGATGGGAGAATGGAAGGGCAGGCATACAAAGAACCTTGATAGTATGATGCTCATATCAGACAAAAACTTTGACACATAAATATGAAAGCAGTTTTAATGCAATTTTCAATATCATTCATAAGGTGCATCATTCAGATATATGATTTTTCAAATTTTACAACATTGATTGTTAAAAATCTTAATTCTTAACCAAAGAAAACATATGCTCTTTTGCAAGGGAAAAAAAAAAAAAAGAAACATATGTAGTAAAATGTTTTTAAGGTTTACAGAGAGGGGCTAAGATAACATGCTTATTACAAGAATACCATATCAGTGATAGAAAACACGCAATAAAACAGTTCAAGTCACCTCCAATTGACACACTGACAGGATCATCGTGGCCTCCACCGAATACCTCCAATGAATCTGCAAAGATATTGTCACCATTGTGTGCTTCTCCAAGAGTGTCACTGATGACATTAACACACCATCAAACAGATTGAAACAGCAACCCCCACCCCCCAAACTTCCTCTTCATCTAAGCCAGAGGATGTAGTTCAAACTCGAGGATACAGATTTCCAAGATGAAGAACAGACATTGAAGGAAGTTGAACATTTTTAACCTTCTAAAAGGATAATCATATTGTGCACAGAAACAGACATTAAAAGTTCCTAGTAAACACCAGGCATAAATCACCCTAAGGACAGGAGCAAAAACAAAGTTAGAAACTCACTGATCACTGTAGGACATAAGTTTCAAGGGTAGGTGGTTTACAATGATTTATCATTATTGGTATCTATTAAGGTTCAGGTAATACCAGAACATGGATAAACCACCAGAGAACTAGCAATGCCCAACAAATCCTTCACTGAACCCTCAATTATCATTTCCCACTTCCAATCAAGCTTTACTAACAACTTTAACATCACTTCTAGTAAAGCAAATGAGTAACCACATGATTTTAGTCTCAATTACTCAAAGATTCATATTTCATCCACTCAACAGACTAAAGCAAACAAAACAAAACAAAAACAAAAACAAAAACAAAAACAAAAACATTGTGGAAAAATCAATTTAAAAAGAAAAAAGGTTTAAAAACACAGTATTATAAAAGCAAGATTGGAATTTGATACTGACGTGTATTTCCTACACCCCTTGTATAGCTTTTGGCAGCGGTCTCTCAGCTCATCTGTAGTCTGTTCCAAAGATCTCACCTGAAAAAGAAAACGAAATTAAAAAAGTTGAAATTATTATTGAGGTAAAAAGAAAGTAAATAAAATAAGAATAAAAATGGAAGAAGAGAAGGGAAATCCGACTTGTTTATGGAACATAGGAGAATCCTCCAACTTCATAAACGCAGCCATTGTGCTGTGTCTAGGATGCTCTGTTCTGTTTGGGAGCTACAGGGAAGTTTATTATAGTTTCAGATCGAGATATGGAGATGGAGGCATGCTGTCATGGGCTTTTATGTCATTTGGATGCCACCGGTGGCTCGTCAATCTCATTAGAATAAAATTTCAAGTATTCCACATCCGGACAACATCAAACCAGATTCACATTTATTTTCACTTTTCATCCCTCAATCTATATCTCTATTACGCACTTACGCAGTACCAACAATCGTTTTCTTCCCCACCCAACTCCCATGGGTTTTTTTATTATATACAAAACTAGTATTTTCGCTCGTGCGTTGCACGGAATGGATTTATTATAATATTTTAAGAATATTTGTATCGATATACAATTATATAAATTATAATATTGAATATTATATAGCACAATTGATAAAATTGGTTGGATCGATTATGTTTTATGATGTTTTTCACTTTTTCTTGCTTGAATTATAACAAATAATTGTCCAATTACCCGTGCGATGCATGGATAATTTTTTTTAATTATATATTGAGATAATTAAAATAAAAATGAAATTATAAAAAATTCTAATATTGAACTCTATTACAGTGTAGTATCTGTTCATGAGGCTCGAACCCACCACCTCTCCTATACAGGGAAGGGTTTGATGCCACTAGACCACAAAGCCCTTGGCAAACGTGTACATTTATTTGATTATAAGATTAGTGCAAAAGTATTACTCAATTAATTGAATAATATATGATTTGTTTGTCTACAATTATCTTAAGAAGATCTATAAGTAATATGACTTATGTAATTATATTATTACTAAAATAAATATGGGAAAAATGAGAAAATAATTTAATTATGGTTATTATAAAAATAAATTCAACGATCAATGTTTAGCTTAATTACCATAATAATTATTAGCTAATTATTATTAGTCAATTACACTTATATATGTGTAATTATACTTTTATACTTTAAGTATATTCATTTTCACCATATTGCATTTAGTTTTATCTTCCTCCTCCATATTTGAATGAATTAATTTTGATTATTATAAAAATCTAACAACCCATGTCAAATTAATTTTTTAAAAGTTTAAATAACTTAAAGTTTTCAAAAGGAAAGTATAATTATTTTTTATTAAATTTTAAAATAATTTTTAGTCAATTAGTAATATCATTTTCCTTTTTCGATAAATGATTTTACTTTTATTAATAGTGTTGATACGTGAATATAACAACGATATTACCAATTAATAGATATTAGTTAATTTCCATTTTACATTTTCTTACCAAATAAGCTTTATTAATTATTTGACCAATAAAAATATTTAATTAATTGACTACAAAAGCTTGGGCGGGAAAAATGAAATAGGGGATCATTTTACTTTTATATATAGTATAGATAGCATAGATAATACGTGTAAGTTTAATTTTGTTTAATTATTGATGTAATATGTGTACCTTTAATCTCCTTTAATTATGTCGTAATATGTGTACCACTAATTTCAATTCCTTAATTGATTACATAAAATCTATAGTATGGCAAGCTATATTTTGGCAAGTATAAAAATAGTTTAATAAAAGTATAATGTGTGAATTAATTTCTTAATTACTATAGTTAAAGATTTTATTCAAAAGTAGAAGGATGAAGCTCAACCGAAAAGATGGCTCGTCGCATTGGATCTCTTTCAAGTATGAGAGGTTGAGTATTTTCTACTTCTGTTGTGGGCTACTAGGCCACTCGGATAAATTTTGTCGTAAAGTTTATGAGGAGGGCATACCTCCGGAAGCGTTCCCGTACGGGTCATGGATGCGTGCTGGTTCACGTCGTCAGGTCAAACCGGTGGGTGCTCAGTGGCTGTTGGCTGAGTTACCTGATACTCCAGTGATAGTTGTGCCGAAAGCTTCTTCTGAGAATCTGTCTCCTGGGATTATTGATGAAGAGGATGGCCTGCAGGGTGATCTAAAGCGTCGAAGAGAGGGAAGTAGCAGTCGGGGTAAGGATGTTGTGATGTATGAATCTCCAAAAAACTTGTCTACGGCGGGCCTAGAGGACCAGTCCCGCCTATCCCAATGAGTACATTAAGTTGGAACTGTCGGGGATTGGGCAACCCTCGGACAGTTCGTGAACTCTTGGGCATGGTGTCCAAGCAACGACCCGATATTGTTTTCGTTATGGAAACAAAATCTTATTCGAGACAGTTGGAACATATAAGACTGAAGTTGGGTTACGAAGGTATGTTTTCTGTTGATCGTGTGGGTATGAGTGGAGGCTTAGTTCTATTCTGGAGGGATTCTTGGATGGTCAATATGATTGGGTACTCTACTAACTTTATTGATGTGATTGTCAATCTTCCGGGGAAACCTCAATGGAGACTTACGTGTTATTATGGTTTCCCAGAGAGGTCTAAAAGGTAGCAATCATGGGATCTTCTTCGCCAACTTAAGAATTCCTCAGCTCTTCCCTGGTTGGTAATAGGGGACTTCAATGACTTATCTAGTCACTCGGAAAAGCGGGGGGGAAACCCGCATCCGAATTCACTGATAGAAGGTTTTAATAATGCCCTAACAGATTGTGGTTTGATTGACCTGGGCATGAGAGGTTGTAGTTTTACGTGGGAGCGGGGAAGAGGTACAGATTCTTGGGTAGAAGAACGTTTGGATAGGGCTATGGCAACGCTTAATTGGATAGACATTTTCGGAAGTGCTCTTGTTCATGGTGTCATGGCGCTGAACTCTGACCATAATGCTATTTTTATGGATTTGAAACCAACTTTTATTCGCAATTCACGACGATCCTTCAAATTTGAGTCTGCATGGATCCACGATTTGGGGTGTCGTAGTGTGGTCGAAGCAGCTTGGGGTCAATCCTATGGTTTAAGTTTTCAACAACGAGTGCATGAATGTGGTCGCAGTTTAGGGAGGTGGGGAGGTGAGTATTTTCGTCGTTTTGGCCGCAGAATCAATTTTTTAAAGGCAAGACTTGGGGGATTGAAAGAGTCGAGAAACCCGAATGCGGTGAAGGAGTATATTGAAGTGGAAAAACAACTGTGGACTATGTTGTTACAAGAAGAGATTTATTGGAAACAAAGATCAAAGCAGCTTTGGTTGAATCAGGGAGATCAGAATACAAAGTATTTTCACAAATCTGCTTCATCCCGTCGCCGAAATAACCTTTTGGTGCGTTTGAAAGATGAGCAAGGTGTGTGGGTCGAAGGGCAACGTATGTCGGAGGAAGTTATGCGATACTATTCGCACATTTTTTGCACAACCAACTCTACAGTAGATATCTTTAGTCGTGTGCAAGAACGCGTGTCAACCGACATGAATGAGCAGCTGCTTCGCCCTTATACAGTTGAGGAGGTCAAGGTTGCTCTGTTCGCTATGAGCCCAGAAAAGTCCCCAGGACCGGATGGTATGACCCCATCTTTTTATCAACACTTTTGGTCGATTGTAGGTCACGATCTTGCAGACTTTATATTAGACTGTTTAAACAGCTGCACTCTTCCTGATGGACTTAATGATACAAATGTAGTCCTTATTCCAAAGAAGAAAGTCCCTGAGCGAGCTACGGACCTTCGTCCCATTGCATTATGTAACGTGGCCTATAAGGTTATGGCTAAAGTGTTGGCTAATCGAATGAAGTCAATAGTGCTAGATACTATAATCTCTCCATCTCAGAATGCCTTTGTTCCTAATCGTTTGCTCTCTGATAATATTATATTGGCAGGAGAGGTTAGTCACTTCTTAAAGCGAAAGCGGAATGATGCTATGGGGTGGGCTGCTATGAAACTAGATATGGCCAAGGCATATGACAGGATGGAATGGAGTTTTTTGGAAGGTTTAATGAAGGCGTTAGGCTTTGCGCAGGGGTGGATTGACATGATTATGCTCTGTGTGTCCTCTGTTCGATACCATATTCTTGTTAATGGGGAGTCAGCGGGTACAATAGTGCCTACGCGAGGTATAAGACAAGGAGATCCACTCTCTCCTTATCTTTTCATATTATGTGCTGAAGGTTTATCAGTTTTGTTATAACAGGCCGAGATGAGAGGTGATATTCATGGTATCCGTATCTCTAGAAGTGCCCCACCGGTTTCACATCTCTTCTTCGCCGATGATAGCCTTCTTTTCTTCAAGGCGGATCATCAGGAAGCTCAATCCATAAAACTATGCCTTCAGGATTACTGCGCAGCCTCGGGTCAGGTTATTAATTTTGACAAATCCTCCATTATGTTCAGTTCAAATACGACCACTGTTGTTAGGGACACTGTAGCCAACTGTTTTGATGTTAAAATCTCTAGTGATCTTGGTCGCTATCTGGGGTTACCAGCATGTGTTGGGCATAGTAAATCTGTAATTTTTCGGTTTCTCGAGCAACGAGTTAGGGAGAGAATTGGCAACTGGCATAAACGTTTTATCTCCAAGGCTGGGAAAGAGGTTCTAATTAAAAGCATTGCACAAGCTCTTCCTATTTTTACTATGTCTGTGTATCTCCTTCCTTCCCATATATGTGAAAATATTGAGATGTTAATGAACCGTTACTGGTGGGGAGATGGGAGTACGAATGGGAGAGGACTACACTGGATGAGTTGGTCTCGCCTGAGTGTACCGAAAGTGTATGGAGGTCTTGGTTTCAAAAGATTACGCGATTTTAATGTTGCCCTGCTTGCCAAGCAGGGATGGCGAATCCTAACAAGGCCTGAATCACTGGTGTGTAGAGTTTTGAAGGCAAGGTACTTCCCAAGTTCTGATTTTCTGGACGCTAAACTAGGGAATAACCCCAGCTACATTTGGCGTAGTATTCTTGCTGGGCAGCCACTGTTAAAACAAGGAGTAGTGCGAAGAATTGGAGATGGGATTGATACTAAAATCTGGGGATGGCCATGGCTTGCGGACACTGGTGACCCGAAACTTAACACAAAGTGTATTCCTCATCTTACTGAGGCTACAATGAGCGGGCTTATGTCGACTGAAGGAAGATGGGATGTTGATATTTTAAATGACCTGTTTATACCTGATGATATTACTAAGATTTTAGCTACTCTTATTTCTCCATCGATTCGTGATTCTTGGAGATGGAAGGGAGATATAAGGGGTGTATACACGGTAAAGCACGGATATCGGCTGCTTACTGAAATGAGTAATGCTGTTAATCTTTCGTCAAGCTTCACTGCATGGGGTAAAATCTGGAATCTGCCGGTGCCACCAAGGGTGAGAAATTTAATTTGGAGATGCGCAAAAAATATTTTACCGGTTAAGGAAAATCTTAAAACCAGAAGAGTATTGGTGGGTGGTGGCTGTGTATTCTGTCATTCTCCTCTTGAGACTACAAGCCACCTTTTTTGTGAATGTGCTGTTGCATGCCAGCTTTGGGAAAACAATGATATCATGCAGGGACTTGGATTTCATGATTTTCTAGAGGTTAAGTTGCGTGATAATGACGTGAGGCAAGGAGTACGTTTGGCTGCAATCTTCTGGGTGTTATGGCAGGCTCGCAACGACGTTGTGTGGAGAAATGGTACGTGGGCAGCTCTTGATTTACGCAGGCAGGTTGATGGATTATGTACTCTGTGGCAAGAGTTGATCAAACCTATTCGTGCTAGCACCAGAGTGGATCGTATTCAGTGGAGTCCTCCATCATCTGGGCGATTAAAGTGTAATGTCGACGCGGCCATATTTGGAGACAGGGCTGGTTTTGGAGCGGTGATTTGGGATCATCAGGGTATGTTCGTCGCTGCTGTTGGTGGACAACTTAATTGTGGGAATGATCCTTATTTGGCGGAAGCAATGGCGGTCAGAGAAGCTTTATCCTGGATAAAAAGGCTTGGTCATTCTAATGTTGATGTTGAATCTGACTGCTTAAATTTCTGTAATGCTTTTAATTCTTTAGTTTTGGATTTCTCGTATGTTGGTTTAGTTATTAAGCAATGTCATCTCATTGCTAGTGATATGGACAACATTATAGTTTGCCATATCGGAAGGTCAGCAAATCAGGTCGCTCATGCTTTGGCTAGGGTAACTGGTTCATCGTCTGTCCTTGTTTCGTGGGTCTCTGACCCTCCTGCTTGTATTTCGGCTTTCTTTTAGTTCTTAATGAAGCTTTGATTATCAAAAAAAAAAAAACTATTATCATAACTTTATGTGTAATAATATGTGAATTTGAATAATTTGCATAATTGTATGGACACAATAATTTGTAAATTAGCGTAATAATCTGTGAATTGGAACAATTATCATAATTTTTTAAATATCCTTTAATTGTGATGGACTTAATAGGTGTATTATCAATTTCCTTAATTGATTATATTTAAATATAAAATTTAAATAACGGAAAATATTAATTCATTTATTTCTATAATTTTTCAAAAGTAATAAAAGGAAGTGAATGGGCAATTGATATTATTTGAAGTGAAAAAAAAAAAATCATCATAGGAAGGAATTCTCAATTTTTAATTATACCATAATAAATTTAGATGTTAAATACAATTGGTAATTACCATGGGTTATTTAGATGGTATGGTAATTACCTATATATATTACCTAAATAAACAGATTAACATATGGATCAACATTATAAAAAAAAAAAAAAAAAAAAAATTGCCAAGCACCTTGTGCTCAACTGGCATGTAGTGGCCACCCTCAGATAGGATGTCATGTCATGAGTTCGAGTCTCAGTGGTGGAGATCTCGAAATTAACTCTTTGTGCTTCAACAGGTTGAGAAAAGTATAGATGAACAGATACTATAATGTAATAGGGTCAGTTGTATTCAAAAAAAAAAAACATTATAAAAAATTGATAAAGCCTTAAGATATATTACGAAAAAGTATCTGCTAATTTTTCGTAATACTATATTTGTAATTACCGTTATAAACATATTTAATAGAAAAATTTAATTAGGAACTTATATTAAGCATTTTGGATTATTATTATATTATTATTAATATTAGGAAAATTATATTAGAAAAATTATATTTGGAAATTATATTAAGAATTCTGAATTATTTAGTATTATTATTATTATTATTATTATTATTATTATTATTATTATTATTATTATTATTATTATTATTATTATTATTATTATCTTAACAGCATCAGTATTATATCAATGTATAAATTTTATATTATTATTATTATTCATGCAATAGATCCACTTCATTATACCAAGAGGATTATTATTTTTATCCTATCCCAAAACCATAATAATATGCAAGAGTATAAGATAAACTTTTCAAAAGAAACACAACTAAGGGATAGAAATAGCAAGTAATTTTAATACAATATATTCATAACAACAACCAAACCAAATTAAAAAAGAAAATACATAGAAACTTCTCCATAAAAAAATAACTTTTAGAGATAGAAAAATATGTAATTTTACCACTGCATAATTGTAACAACAACTGAATTGAACCTTTGCATGCCATTTGCTCCTCATCCATTGCCCTTCCTGATCTAATTGCTGATACGGGTGGTAAAAACACTCAACAATCTTCATCAGTTATTCTACACCCAAAAACCCCAATATATATAATTCAAGGCCTTGAATCACGTTTACCTTTTTTCAATCCACTCTCTTGTAGTCAACAAAATCTTTCTTCGGCTTCACTTGCGGGGAAGAATATGGTATGCTCTTTCTCCTCTTCCTCCGCTAACCCCTCTCATTTACCCTAGATGACACCGGTGAATGTTTGCGATTTACTGGTGCCGGCAACTACGCATAAAAAATCATCTTTTTCAACCGATTCAAGTAAGTCGGTGCAATTCTTGGAGCATGCACCACCGTAGCTTTCTCAGAGAAGCTAGATGGGGCTTCGTTATCGCTAGGAAATGATATATCATCACCAAATTAAATTACAAAAAATTTCAAAACAATTGTTAACATGAAATCATAAACTAAACAATGAAAGGAAGAACAACAAAGCATAACCATGAATCTAAAGAAAGAAATCAAAAGATTTTAACTTCCTCTTGAATTGAGTCTTGAGCTTGTCCATCAGAGTTGTGATCGGAAACCTACGAAACGAATGCCAACTTTGCCGAGTTCAGAAGTTGTGAGGGAGCCATCTCTCATGCATGCTCGGAACTTATATGAAAGAAATTGGGATTATGGCAATAAATTTTATAGAAATATATACATGGTTAATTAATAAAATAACCATATATATTTGGTTTTACTAAAATAATTCTCGTGGTATTATGGAATAAAATTAGGAAGAATGCTATTAGAGTAGAGGTTTTAATTTTCTTGGGATTATGACAATAAATTTTATGGAAATATATATAGTTAATTAATAAAATAACCATATATATATATATATATATATATATATATATATATATATATATATATATATATATATATATATATATATATATATATTTGGCTTTACTAAAATAATTCTCGTGTGATTATGGCATATAATTTTACTAAAATAATTCTGGTGTGATTATGGCATATATATCATACCAATTATATAATCAATTATTCAATCAGCAATTAATATATTACAATTATTCAATCACCAATATTTAACCATAATAAATTAATAATAGATTAATAATTAATAAATTAAATGAATACATAAATAAAATAACTGAATTTACATATATACCACTAACTTTGGGCGGGAAACTTTAGAAGGAGGATAATAGTTTTATATATAGATAGATTATTATTATTATTCGGTTTTTTATAATAAATTTGTATTTTATTATAGATATAGATTAATAATTAATAATTAATTAATTAATTAATTACTTTTAATTTTAATTAATACATAAACTAAAATTACTTTGTAAGGACTGTAACATAATTTCAATCCCTTCACCCTAATTAAGTTGACGTGATATCAGCATTAAAATTATATTTATAAACAAATGGTAAGAGGTTTGAATTTTTTTTATTTTTTATTACCATTTGAATTTTGGTTATAAATGGTTAGAAATTAAAATACAATAAATTTGTATTTTATTAGGCATCCTTATCCGGAATTCTTTTTTATTTTTCTTTTATTACCATTTGAATTTTGGTT